>JANHGB010012576.1:0-14314 GCA_026283785.1 Coracopsis vasa | reverse complement strand
AGAAACTGAATGTCAGCCGTGAGGAGAAGGACTTGGGGGCTTCAGCTGATGAAAAGCTGAACATGACCCGTCAATGTGCTGGGCTGAAAGCCAACTGTGTGCTGGGCTGCATCAAAAGATGTGTGACCAGCAGATAGAAGGAGGTGATTCTCCCCCTCTACTCTGCTCTCACGAGACCCCACCTGTAGGACTGTATTCTGTTCTGGGGCCCCCCAACACAAGAGGGGCCGGACCTGCTTGAATGAGTTCAGAGGAGGATACGAAGATGCTGCGAGGGCTCTGGAGACGGGCTGAGAGAGCTGAGGTGGTTCAGCCTGAGAAAATAAGGCTCTGGGGAGACCTTAGACCAGCTTCCAGTGCCTGAAGGGGCCTGCAAGAAATCCAGAGGGGGCATGTAGGGTCAGGACAAGGGGGAATGGCTTAAAACTGGAAGAGGGTGGATTTAGATTACATATTAGGAAGAAATTCTATATTGTGAGGCTGCTGAGGCGCTGGCACAGGGTGCCCAGAGAAGCTGTGGCTGCCCCATTCCTGGCAGTATTCAGGGCCAGGCTGGAACTTGGAGCAGCCTGGTCTAGTGGAAGCTGTCCCTGCCTGTGGCAGGAGTTTGGAACTGAATGAACTTTAAGGTCCCTTCCAACCCAACCATTTTATATTCTATATCTGCCTCCTACTTTGATGGTCTTTAGGTTTGACTGTGTTGCTTTTCATCAGGCTGTAGGTAATGGTAAGGTATTCCTGGAGAGATGAAAGGTCTCTTCTTAAATCTTCTCAGGATTGGATTTATTTCAGTCTCCTCACACTTCTGATTTCTCTGAATTGTGGGGCTGCTGAACAGGAGAGATTGAGCTAACAGCCGTGGCCAGGTGCTTTGCTGACAATAAGAGTGTAGTCCCCTCCTTTGGGCAGAGTATGTATTTGCACAGAAAAAGGCACATACACCAGGGGATTTCCAGACTTGAACTTTGTAAGTTCTGTCAGCTAGCTGAGGCTTTTCCTGCTTGGGAGAGCTGAGAATGAAGTTTTAAAGGGTGAGGTAATAAGGTCATGTCAACAGCGCTGCATAGGTTACCTCAGATAATGATATTGGCAGGTTCCGGCAGTTGGTATGTGCTTGCAAGGTCTATGTACTTTGAAGCTTCTGTGTGTTCATCTGTTTCTGTTCTTTTTCAGCTGCAGGAAATTTTAAATGGTTAGTGATAGCAGTAAGCAGCTGAAGCACTGACACTGCAGAGGCTGGGAGCATGCTTCGTGTTTGGAACATTGCATTTTGTTCTGAAAGCACTGCTAATGAAAATTGACATTTGGTGGTTAATTTCTATGGAAAGAAGTGATGTCTCACTCCACGTTTGCTGGAGGAAGTCCTGAGTTCCTCTGACTAAAAAAGAAGTTTCAAGTGTGTGGGTGTGCTTTTACAACTGTGTATTTCTCATTCATCGAAACAAACTTTATTGACCCCATTTCACTGTACTAGATAATGTCAGAGCCAGAAGCAGCTTAAATGTTTCCCACCTTTTTGCTGTTCTTCTATAGCTGCTTCTGCAGTGAAGTACTTGATGCTGCAAGAGCCATTGGTAGTTCTTTCTATTGGTTCTCATTGTTGGCTTAGCCTGTTTGCTGCAGAATTCCAGAGTTTCTGTGTTACTTTGTAGCTAGTGATGTACTGGAAACTTTGTTTGTAATCTCAAGAAACATACACTTGGCTCTGCCAGAATTCAGTTTTAAACAAGGAAGAAAATACTTTTCCATAGTTTTGAAGTTCTGGTTTTGGCTCTTGTAGCGAAGGGGCTGGTGAAGTGCGGCAAGGCCTTTGACCTTTCTTTCTCTGATTTGGTTTCTTTGCTACACAAGTACCCCAGAGGTTTAAGCTCAGTCTTGTCTTCCAAATTGTTACCTTTTCCTGTACTCAGTAGCTGTTCACTGAGGGATTTGAGTTGGCAAGTGAAACAGGTAGGCATGATAAATCAGGCTGTATAGGTGATGTTAGATTTTCAGACTCTATGTCACTTAGCTTATGTGTTCTTTATAGGGCTTTAAAGAAGGAAGAGGGCTTGGGGAAAGTGTGTGGGGGTTGATATCTTGTACTTACTGGAAGGGTTAAGTGACTGGAAGTACTTCATTGTTAAGTTCTATAGTTTCTGGATTCAGTAATATCGCTAGTAAGCACTTGATGGTGGTACACTTAACATAGGAAGAAATCAACATTTATACAGGTGATCTGATGAGACCAAGGAATGATCTTTTTTTCTACTTCTTTGAGCAGTTATTTCTGCTTCCAGTATTTGAATTTAGTTACTGTGAAGTGTCATTGGCAACACACAAAAGCTTAACTTTGCATTTGTAAAAGCAGTAGCATAAACCTTCCATCAAGAAGGATGTAGAGTCCTTCCCAAATAGTGTTTTATACTTTGGAGTAACTTCAAGTGCATTTGCACTGGGGTGCTACAGAGCAGTGGGGAACTGAAAGCAAAACAGTATTGCAACAAACGTGGTTTTGGAGAAGAGGTAGGTAGGTAAGTGTCCAGATCTGTGCTTCATAGGGACACCAACATTGCAGAATTCTAGCCTTTGGATGCAATTCTCACTTTATCTTCACAGGGTGATGCTTTTAATGTGCTTTTGTGATTAGTGAGCTGAGGACCAAAAAGAATAGTTACCAGTGAGACTTCTGTAGCAACTGTTTATTTGCTCAGATGTTATTTTTAAGGTATCTCATGTAAGCACCAACTCAGAGACCTGCTCATCAGTATACAGATACATCTAACTTCTGTTAGTTTTATAAGTATATTATGCAGTATGGCTGGGAATTATCAACACCATCAATAGTTTTGCCTTTTATAGTAAGTTGGTTGTTGTTATAAAATTTCTTTCGTGTCTTCCTTGTGTCCTGTTTCCTATTCCCAAATTGACGCAAAGTACTTGACAAATGAGGTGAATATTTTTATTCACAATAATGCCAACAACAGCATTTGCTTTGACAAGCTTTGTGTGTGCTTGTTTTTTCTCACAGATCAGGGAAACTGGTGAACGACCCAGTAATGAGGAGATCTTAAGGTTCTCGAAGCTATTTGAAGATGAGTTGACTTTGGACAATCTAACCAGGCCTCAGCTGGTGGCACTTTGTAAATTGCTGGAACTTCAGTCAATTGGGACAAATAACTTTCTCCGCTTCCAGCTGACTATGAGGTTGAGAAGCATAAAAGCAGATGACAAAGTGAGTCATTCTAAAGAGGCACTGCTTAATGATTTTGTTGCCTAAGAGTAATGAGTGTGTGTGGATATACATGTCTCTTTCTAGGAAATTTCCTTTTTTGTCTCAATTGTCTTATTTTTGAGCTAACTTGGAACATAAAAGCTTGAAGAGCTTAAAATCAGAAGTAAATTCAGAAAGAAAAAGGTGACCTTTTTTTAATCTGCCATTAATTACAATGAAAGTAATTATGTTACAAAGAAAAGCATTTCTCTGAAAGTATAATTTGTAAGGCGGGGGGGTTGGAACTAGGTGATCTTAAGGTCTTTTCCAGCCCAACTCATTCTGTGATTCTATGTTTCCTGTTTAAAAAGTGGAGGCTATTTTGTGTTACCACAGCAGCCTCTAGTGGCCGTTGTAAAAATGCGGATTCTGGGTGTTCATTGGTGGTTCTTCTTGCATGTTAAAGTTTATTTCATTCTTTGTGCAGCTTATTGCTGAAGAAGGAGTCAACAGTCTGACTGTCAAAGAACTGCAGGCAGCTTGTCGTGCCCGAGGTATGAGAGCTCTTGGTGTGACGCAAGAACGTCTCAAGGAACAGCTTAAACAGGTATGTTTTTGTAAGACTGAATACACAATCTAACTTCAGTTGCTAGCTCTGATTTTTGTGATGATTCTGAGAAGTCTTTTTGCTTCTGTTCTCATTAAAGGCTTGGCTAAAACAGTCTTTCTCCTTAGTAAGCTTTGTCAGTAGTGTAAGTAAGTAGTAGCAGTGGGCTTTTGACTGGGCCATGATGTTTTGATTGTGCAAGTAGATACTTAGACTTCAACATATCCAAAATATGTTTGCAGTTTTGGCAGGTTTTGTTTATTATTTGTATTACCCTGTAAGGACTTTTCTCCAAGTAGATCAGTTCTTTGTGGTTTGGTGTTGTCTGCTTTAGAGGAAGATGCATGTAAAACAAAACACTTTTTTGAATATTCATTCAGTACTTTTTGAAATACTTCTTTAGCCAAAATACTTCATGTATTAAAGTGCAATTACTGCAGTTCTTAACTGTTTAGAGCCTGTAGTTCTCGTGTCAGGATAGTGACTGATACGTAGTGGATAAAGAAAAAAAGTATTTACTACTTTGTGTGTGCTTCATTTGAGCTGTAAAGAAATAAAAATGTCCAAAAGTTGAAGACTTGTTTTGTGTATTGCATTTATAGTGGTTAGATCTCCACCTGAACCAGGAAATTCCTACTTCATTGCTAATTTTATCCAGAGCCATGTATCTTCCCGATACCCTTTCTCCAGCTGATCAGCTCAAAACAACACTTCAGACACTACCAGAGAGTGCTGTAAGTATTAATAGACATGGTCTGTAAGCAGCTTTCAGTGTCATTGCCGAAAATCCATTCAGAGAATTAGATGTCCTTCTTGGTTCCTGTCTTTTCCTTGAAAGCTGAACCATGGGTTGGTTTATTTGAGCGACTTTTGAACACAGAAGTTGGCTTATATGTGGAGGAGTTTGAGAATAAAGCAAATAAAGGCAGTATTTGATTGCATGACTGTGGACAGTCATAGCATAAAAAGATTTAGCATACACTTTTTACTTACATGAACAATTTATGCTCTGGGCAATATAAAGACATTAGTACATGAAAATATTGATGATGTTGTGTAGAGAGAAATGATCTGATTAGATAATTGGTAGTCTTGAGAGAAAGAGAATGAAGAATGTAAATGATTTCAGGGTAGAAAGTTCTTTTTTTCAAAGGAATAGGGTAACTTTGGGGGGTGATTAGCTGTATTCATTAGCATACCTGTGGTACCTATCTCAATAATGATGCATAAATCTCTTACATAATGGAGCCATACACATATATACACACATATAGACTTTAATAGATGTCTTCCATTGTTTTTAGACCAGAGAGGCTCAAGTCAAAGTGGCAGAAGTTGAAGGTGAAAAAGTAGATAACAAAGCACGTCTGGAAGCAACGCTTCAGGAGGAGGAAGCCATCAGAAAAGAAAATGAAGAGAAAAAGATGGAAAGATTGTCTGAAGCCGTAGAGAAAGCCAAAGAAACGCTTCAGGTTGCAACTATGGTAAGTTCTGCCCTCAACTATGGAGAAATATATGTCAGTGATATAAAAGCTTGTATGTTGTGAGTTACTGCCTCTGTTCTGGGTGTTACCTGCATGAAACTGGACTTTAAATCCACATATGAAAGAGGTGGGAGAATATAAAAATAGATTGCAACACAGAAGGGTTCACTGTGAAACACAAGATTGTCTCAGTCTTACATATGTTGGATTTCTTTTTCCTCTGTATTAGAGTAATAGAAGCCTTTTGTTCCTCTAGCAAAGGCGGTGGTTTTGTTTGTTTTCTTTATTTCCCCCACTTGTACTTCAGATGTTCTTATCTTTGGCTTTTCCTATTTGACACTAATGTGGTAATGTCATTGTATAGTAGATGACTGTAAAAGCTGCTGGCCTGCTTTACTAGTGAGTTAAGCCTCAGGAGCTCACAGGCATAGTTCATTAAGTGCAAGTGGGTATTTTAGTGTGAAACCGCTCAATATGTTACAGTTTAACATTGTCTTCTCATGAAAATACCCCAGTCTACTTTGGCAACTGTTTCTATTTTGAGAAGTGGTTCTTCACTGATGTTAATACAGATAATGTTATCTGTTTTAATTAAAACTTCATGGGTCTTTCATATTCAGAAAGATGTGGAATCAGCAGCAGATCTTGAAGCAGCCACTCTGCACGTTCAGAAAAGTCAGATAGCTGTGGATACTGAACAAAAACTGGCAAAGGCAGAGATGGTGATGCATGCAGAGACGCTGAAAGATACAGCACCAGTATTGGAAGGCATTAAGGTAATCTGGATAAATGTACATTTTCATACTTTTTAATGTAAAGAATCAAAGCATCCATGTAAGAGCTGTGGTAAGTTGCTTGACTGTCTTTCAGTTTTAATCCTCTCGCCCCACTTTGTCACTTAAAAGCAGCTAATTAGTAGATTGCAAATTCTTAACCACCAGTACAGAAATTGATGTCAGCACAAAACATCTCTTGGTGTCTCCTTTATCTTTCTGTATTACTGAAAATATTATTTGCCTATCTGGGGGGACATTTGCACTGGCTGTAGATGTAATAGATCTGTGCGTGTGTAATCTGTGTATAGCTAACACTCCTGACACTGTCTCCCATAACATCTTCATAGGTGAGCTTAGGAAATGTGAGTTAGATGAATGGACAGTGAGGTGGATCAAAAACTGGCTTCAGAGGGTTGTGATCAGAGAGTATAATCAAGTTGGAGGCCTGTAGCCATTGGTGTTCCCCAGGGATCGATACTGGGTCCAGTCTTACACAACTTGTGTATCAGCGACCTGGATGAAGGGCTGAAGTGTCCCCTCAGCAGGTTTGCTGATGATATGAGGCTGGGGATAGTGGCTGATACACCTGGAGAAGGTGCTGCCATTCAGCTGGACCTCAATAGGCCGGAGAATTGGGAAATAAAACCTAATGAAGTTCAACAAGGGCAAGTGTAGGGTACTGCACCTGGGGAGGAAGAACCCCAAGTACCGGTACAGGCTGGAGATGGCTGACTAGAGAGCAGTTCAGCTGAGAAGGACCTGGGAGTATTGGTGGATGACAAGTTGACTATGAGCCAGCAGTGTGCCCTTGTGACCAGGAGGGACAACGGTATCCTGGGGTGTATACGGAGGAGTGTGGCAGCAGTTGAGGGAGGTGATCCTCCCCCTGTACTCAATCCTTGTGAAGCCACATCTGGAGTCCTGTGTCCAGTTCTGGGCTCCTCAGTACAAGAAAGACAAGGAGCTACTGGAGAGAGTTGAGCAGAGGGCCACAAGGATGATCAGGGATCTGGAGCATCGCTGTTATGAGGAGAGATTGTGGGAGCTGGGTCTTTTTAGCCTGGAGAAGAGGAAACAGAGAGGGAATCTCATGAATGCATATAAATATCTCCAAGATGGGTGCCAGGAGGATGATGCCAGACTCTTTTCAGTGGGTGCCCAGCTACAGGGTGAGGAGCAACGGCCATAAACTAAAACACAAAAAGTTTCACCTCAACATGAGGAAGAACCTCTTTACATTGAGAGTGACAGACCACTGGAACAGGCTGCCCAGGGGGGTTGTGGAGTCTCCCTCTCTGAAGACATTCAAAACCCGCCTGGACATGTTCCTGGGTAACATGCTCTGTCTGGCCCTGCCTTGGCTGGGGGTTGGACTGGATGATCTCCAGAGGTCCCTTCCAACCCTAGCAATTCTGTGAAAATCACCAATGTGTCATTCACTAATTTGTATGTATTTTCTGTTACAGGGTGAGGAAATCACTAAGGAAGAGATTGACATGCTGAATGATGCTTGCGCCAAGCTGCAGGAACAGAAAAAGTCATTAACAAAGGAAAAAGAGGAGCTTGAGGAATTGAAGGGTGATATCCAGGAATACAATGAGGTAAAGAATGGGGCATTGAAGTTCCCTTTTTTGTTATTTCTGTTCATGTTTAGTTTTAGCATAAATGATTTACAGATTTAAAGGTGATCTTGCTTGGATGTCTGTGAGCCTCTAGTTAGTAGCTGAGTGAATGAACTTTTTATGGGACAAGGCAGATCCTTGTTTGTATAAAGCCTAGTTAAAGTCATTGAAGTGGTTACCCCCAGATAAGAATCCTGTTCCTGCTGTGGCTAGGCTTAACAGATGCTGCATGAGGCAGTTCTATTTTGTCAAACATAGCATGTCATTATTACAGGTACTTCAAGTTAAGTAAGATGAATCTTACCCAGCCTTAAGGAAGAGGTGGAAAATAACATTTAAGGGGTACATGAAAAAGGCAGCATTGTTAGAAGTCATTGTTCTAATTTCAGTTTGGCTTTATAGGTCTATACATTTGCATTTCATTTACAGATAGCTCCTGTCTTGAAATTCTAGTTGAAATCAGTAGTGTCTGTTGTTGAGAATTTACCCTGACAAAAGCGTTTCTCTCTCCTGACCATGTCTTTTAGGATTTACAAGAGATAAAAGAGCTCTCTAAAACTGGCCAGGAAGAGGCAGTGGAAGAGTCAAAGGCAAGCAAGAGATTGACCAAGAGGGTGAACAAAATGATTGGTCAGATAGACAAAATTATCAATGAATTAGAGACAACTCAACAGACGGTGGATGTACAGCTGCAAGGTGCTGATGGTCCTCCTGCTGGGTAAGTGACTTGAGAGCACTGAATGTGTCTCTGACTGTTCATCTTCATTCTTGCTTTTGTCAGATGTGTGACTAGAAGAGGATTGGCAAGTGAGTTGTTGTTTAGAATGCTAAGATAATTTATTTTAGAAATAAAATTAACAAAATTATGCTGTAATTTTTCTCTCTTCTAAGGTATGTTAAATACGGTTGAAATGAAGAGGGAAAAGAGCAGGTGTAATTCCCCAGATGCCAGTCCTAAGGGGGTTCTAAATGTCAAAGTGTTAATGTGTATCTTACCATCCTGTTCACACCTCTATTCCTAATGGTGGTGCAGGTGAAATCATGTCTTTAGTCATGCTCCTCACACAGTAGATTTGCCCTGTGTGATGGATTGAAAAGGCACACACCAGTGTGGTAACCACATTCGTGTTTCTTCTTTGGCAGTGAAGGTGACAGTGAGGAAAACTATTGCAGTAAAATCTGTTCTGTTTGTAATCTGTTGGAAATCTGTTTGCTGTTCAGTAACTCATTTTTCCTATTTTGCATTGTGTTCAGGATTCTAAGGAAATAATGTTTTTACAAATCACCTGCAGTGTAGTGACTTTCAGTACTGCTTTTGTCAACTTTACTCCCTTGGAGTAACTGCTTGCCATGTACAGATTGTGCTTGCTCTACAGGGATAATCTCGTCAGTATTGCCGAGCTAATTAATGTGATGAAACAAATCCAGAAGATTCCAGAGGAGAAGCTGACTAGGATTGCAGAGACACTAGATGAAAACAAGGATGGCAAAATCGATATCAATAATGTTGTTAAGGTAAGTCTGTGGACTACTTAAAGAAAATCAGGCTAGCCATCCTTCAGACGTTATACCTCTTTTGACTGAAATTCATATTGCTGTCTTTGGCATGAGTGATGCCAATGAGGTTTTTGGTAATGTGCTGTAAATAGATCTTATAATACATAGTAGCATCTTCAGAATTTATATGGATATTTTGGGGGAGAGGCAGAGGGAATGAATAATCTTTATGCTGTGTGTGTTACCCACATTACCTTTAAAGCTGTAGGTTTTCCTGTATGCCTATGTCAAGTTCTGTAAAATATGGTAATTTTGTTGTGCTGCTTATGAATCAGAGGGAGGATGGGAAGGAGCCTTAGAAGAACTACTTTCGGAATATCACTATTAGGCACAGCCTTGACATCGGTTATCCTTTAAGATGGCTGTAAATAACCTGTGTTCTTTGCATGATTTGTTCTGTTTTCTTATTTTGCAGAACATTCTTAGGTTTTCTTTGCATTTCTCCTTCATTTTGTTGTTTCTTTTTTAGAGATGTCCTAAAACTTACTTCCTTACAAGTAATTTTCCTATTCAGTACAGAAATAGCACTTAAACTGTGGCCAGCTAGAAAATACAGTATCAACCTTTTGAAACACATTTTTCCTTTCTACTGAAGCTGTCCCAGTGGTGATTATCTTCTCTGTTGCTCTAAACAGCCGTTGTACATTTAGCAACATAGGTACTACTCAATTCTGCATATAATGCAGAATAGTTGTAGGAACTTGAGGAGCTGTGCAAAGAATACATTTGTACAAAAAGCTTTATAAAGGAATTTGGAATCACCTACTAAGTTCTAGATCATTTGCTTTAAGTTTTGTCTTTTTAATACTGGAGATATTTGAGGCACTGGTTGTGGTTTAAATTTGTGTTGCATGTAAGAAAACAATGCAGTATTTCTTGACCATGAGAAAAGTGAATGCTTTCTTGTCTTAACAGAATTTATGACAAGAAAATGTCTCAATCATGTAAAAACTAAATGTGCTCTCAATTTCATTTTGTGTTCATTGTAGGTAGTAGAACTGATTGACAAAGAAGATATTGATATTGGCACCGCACAGGTTGCTGAGATTATGGCACTGCTTCAAAAAGAATTAAAACTGGAAGAAAAAGAGAAAGCAAAGGAAAAACAGGATAAAGAACCTGTGGAAGTAAAGAATTAAGCTTCAGAATCTGAAGCTAACCCCAACTGTAACCAAAACCTTGTATATCTTTCTGTGTCTAATGGCTACATATTACTTGAGCTTTGTGATTATGGGAAATGTTTTAAGCTGATCCTAGTAATAAATCATAGATACGTTTTCTGACCTATGGAATGAAATTTCCGTTCATCAGAGAAGTGATTCACTGTCATTCCATACAGATGAAAACAAAGTACTCTTCTATAGCAGTGCTCCTGCCCACAAAAATCATGTATTTGCACTCATTGTTGTGGTACAGTGATCCATTAAACTTGCAAGTTTGCTGGATAAATTAAGTGTATCTGTCATGGAAAAAATGTTTCTCATTTAGTTTGTTTCATTATTACATGGGGCCCAAACTTGCTCTGCTTCTACCTTTTAGCTTTTTCAGGATTTAATACAAACTTCCCCTTCCGTCACAGTATTACATATTTTGTAACCTGTTAGTGAAGAGTCTGTGGCTTCCGTAGCAGCTCTTTAGATTGAGTTCTGTTTAAGCTAAATATCACTCAGCTGTTGCCTCACTGACAGAGAATGTGGCATTCTAATCACTTCTATGAATTCATGAATGTTGTTTTCTTTCTTCTATTGAAGGGGAAATCAGATTTCTTTTTCCCTAGAATGGAAACTTCCCATGAAGTTTGCTTCTTGCGGGTGCCTTAAATTTCTTAAGACTAGGGAGTAGAGGATGTCACTTCTGCTCAAAATTCCATGAATTACTAAAGCGTTGGAATCACAGGAGCCTTTCAGATAATTTCAGAACAGAATCTGTCACACAGTAAAGCGAGTTAAAGCGTTTGTCTAAATAACAAAATGGAAATAATCATAAGGGGAAAATGTCAGTTGTGATCTTTTTGCATATATTCTTTTTAAATGCTTTTATCTTGGCATGTGGTCTTGGTTTTCATCTGATAATTATTTACATCAGTTCTCTTACCTCTTAGTTTTCATCTCAGGTATGAAATAACTATCCAGGTATAGTAAAAGTTCGTAAATACTTTCATCTCATGGCCTTGCTTTCTGTGCAGTCAACAAGTCATGTCTGGTATTGCCAGTGCTTTGATTACATCATTGGCTTTCAAATCAGTTGGTTGTAGTCACTGTCTTTAACTGTGTGATTAAATACTGACAGTAAGTAAAGGTTTACTCATTAACGTCTGTCCTTAATAGTAAATTTTGATGTTTAAAATGCCAATTCTGGGGTGCTCCGTAATTCGTGGTAGCCTAAATTTTCCACTATTCCTTAAAATCTGTTACGAAGCACACCCAGTGTGGCTTGAACCAGCAGCGTTGTGGTTTGGTTTTCTATTCTGTTTTTATTTTGCACCCAGTATTTACAAAATGACCATTCTTCATTTTGTGGACGCTATGGAGAGCACATCTTACAACGGCACTGTTCACAGTGATACTGAGGTGGGCAGTTAGTACTTAGTGCTTTTAGTCATAGGTGCATATAGCCATAGAAAATGTTGACTCCCAAGCATCTTTTAGCATAATTCCATGTTCAGTATTTCTCTAGATTGGCTAAATTATTTGTAAAAACTTATTTGAAGTTAGTGGAACAAAAGAAGTTTTGACAGTCTCATGGCTTGCATGATGGACCACTGTATTTAGTTGTTTCCAAAGCAAGATGTACAGTAAGATGTACAGTACAGTAGAAAAAAGGTCAGTGTTTGTTCAAGTATTGAGTTAATATTCTGTACAGTTTGCAAAGAAAGCTGCTTGCAATAAGTAAGAGCCTCCTGAGAATTACTGTAATCGTATCTGAAGTGTAAAATTGCTGTGACAAAGCTGAAATTTCACATCAGTACAAACCTTTGCAGTTAATACAGCCCTAAACAAGGGGCTGTTCTCTTCCTTGTAAATTGAGATTAACTTGGAGATTTCAGCATGAAGGGCAGTTTGTAGATTGTGGAGATAGGACTTCACTAGGTGCTCCGTGAAAAACACAGCTTTGCTTAGATGAAAAGAGTAAAGCTAATTTCACAAAAACATGATTTAAAACCTAATTTTATATTGTATAATTTACCATTAGAATTCATGGGCTTTGAAGCATGCTAAATTCTGCAGTTGTCTGTCTTCAATTTGAAAACAATACGTAAAAATCTTACTTGACATTCCTGCAACACAATAAAAATACTCTAGGATTGTCTGCTACCTTCCATGGAATATCAGAAACCTAAGAGTCGTATGCACTTCAACGCATGCAAATTTAAATAGGGAAGTAGCAGAAAAAGCTGTTTTCAGATATTTTCTTTTTTTTTTGATTAAAGGTTTTGCAGAGCTTTAACTGTCCTTACAGTAAATGACTTGATTTTAGGATTTGGAAGTTTAAGACATTTTTTTCTGCTGTTTCTTTTCTGTGTTTACTGTTGATTTAAATTTCCTGTGGATTAAATAAGAAGGGAGCGAAAAATAGCTATTTTCTTTTTCTTTGAAGAATGTCCTCATTAAAGTAATTGTGATTCATTTATTAATATTTTTAGCTTTCAGACTTGTTTGCAATTTGGCATCTTGGGCAATTTTAACAGGTTACATGAAGTGCATTTAAATGTCAATCACAGGTGGCAGTTTTCCCCTGATACCCAAAGCGTTTAGAGGGATGTACGCAACAACCATAGCAAATATCTTCCTTCTGATGCTGAAAGAAGGCAAACCCATGACAGCTATACTTGAGCTTCAATACATTCTGCAAGCTTAAAGCAATGATTCATGCTTCCCTAAGTTTGAGCCGTCCCGAGCAGCTCTGTCCAGGTGCTACAGACAGCTCCAGTTTGAGGACTAGCTGCAGATAACATGCTTTGTCATCCCTTGTGTTGACCAAAAGCCCAGAACCTGCAGTACTTTCAGAGAAAGGATGACCTCCGAGTGTACGGTAACTGGTCAGAACTTTGTTTCCTGAAGGAATATTTAATTGGGAGATGTAAATATTTGTTTAAATAATTAAAAGGATGTGAGAGATTTCGGTGACCTTGTGACTTACACAGGCAAAGCCTCTGAGCTCAGAGTGAGGTAAGCGGTAGGACCAGTGTTGGGGTTGTGTCAGATTCAATAAGATGAGATTTTAATTATAAATTATTTGGGGGGAAAAATACAGAGCATATAAAAAGCTTTTTAAAAACTCTTTAGCAACAGGGAAGAGAAGTAAAAAAGGATGTAATTTATTTCCCCCCTCCAAACAAGCAGGATATAAGACTTATTGAAAAACTTGATTTCATTTCATGTAAGCTCAAAACATGCTTTTTACTGAGATTTTCATCACTGTCTGCATGCTGGGGAGAGTGAATCTGCCTGGCGGTTAAGTACCAGGAAGCTAAACCAATAGGTGGTGTTTGTCAGCAGGAGTGCATGCAGGTAGAGATTAATCTTTTGACAGGATAGTTGGTACCTTGCACTTACATAGGCTTTGTCTGGGGGAAAGGGTTACACCTTTTATACAACTCCAAAATACTTCTTGTAACTTTCTATCTACCTACCTTGCTAGCCATTTAAACTTCAGCTACTTCAGCGTGTATTTAAATACTTTTAAATTGTTTATATCAGATTATTGGGTATATTTAAATAAAAGAATAATCCCATATTCTGTTCTTCGTATGTAATCCAAATTCTGCCTTTCAGTTGAAGAATTTCAGCCCGTGTTACAGATTTAAGTTGAAAATCATTTGTCTGTGCTCGGAGCATACAGGTCCTGTGTTTGCCATAATGCACTATAAAATTTTTAAGTTAATTTGGAGCTTGTGTCCTTTGTTTAGTTATAATAAATGTGTCCTTTTGAAACCTAATCTCTCCATTATTTTTCTGTTGCTTTTGATTATTCAGTGTGAATTTACTGCTGCTCAGATGAGATGCCAGTCACAGAGATGGGCACTGATGACTGCTGAAACTGAAATGTTTGGGGTAGAAGAGGGCAAGTGAATG
>JANHGB010012563.1:0-53509 GCA_026283785.1 Coracopsis vasa | reverse complement strand
GCAGGCTGATGCCAACCTTATGAAGTTTAACCATGCCAAGTGCAAGGTCCTACACCTGAGTTGGAGCAATCCTAGACACAGCTACAGGTTGGGCAGAGAAGAGATTCAGAGCAGCCCTGCAGAGAAGGACTTGGGGATGTTGGTGGATGAGAAACTGAACATGAGATGGCAGTGTGCGCTTGCAGCCCAGAAAGCCAACTGTATCCTGGGCTGCATCAAAAAAAGCATGACCAGAGGGTTGAAAGAGGTGATCCTGTGCCTCTACTCTGCTCTCGTAAGACCTCACTTGGAGTATTGTGTACAGTTCTGGAGTCCTCAACATAGAAAGGACATGGAACTGTTGGAACAAGTCCAGAGGAAGGCCACGAGGATGATCAGGGGACAGGAGCACCTCCTGTATGAAGATAGGTTGAGAAAGTTGTGGCTGTTCAACCTGGAGAAGACAAGGCTGCATGGAGATCTCATAGCAGCCTTCCAGTATCTGAAGGGGGCTTATAAGGATGCTGGGGAGGGACTCTTAATTAGGGACTGTAGTGATAGGACAAGGGGAAGTTTAGATTGAACATAAGGAAGAAGTTCTTTACTGTGAAGGTGGTGAGGCATTTGAATGGATTGCCCAGTGAAGCTGTGAATGCTCCATCCCTGGCGGTGTTCAAGGCCAGGTTGGACAGAGCCTTGGGTGACGTGGTTTAGTGTGAGGTGTCCCTGCCCATGGCAGGGGGATTGGAACTAAATGATCTTAAGGTACTTTCCAACCCTAACTATTCTATGGTTCTATGATTCTATGAAACTAAAGTTTCCTCTAGGCAAAGGCACATCAGTAGTTCGTAATGTTCTACATAAAAACAGTATAAAATGTTACTTGAAGTCTCTAGTTGAAGTAAGGACGACATCATCATTGTGATTTCTGGGTGTGCTGGAGTACCTTGGTGAGCAAACCTGTGCCTCTGCTTATGCCTGTAGGGAAACAGAGTTGCAACAAAACTTGTCTCATGTCAGAAAAAGCTGTTTCTGGGGAAATATTAAATCAACTCCTGCAGCACTTGTGACACTGACAATCAGTGAAGCATTTCTGTAAATAATTATTTAAATCTGAGCATTTGCATAGGGAAGAAATTTTTAAATTGCTTGGCCTGCTTATGGTTCCCTTTCCATTGAAATCAGTTAAAAAATCACACATTCAATGAAAGCAAACTCAAAGCATTGCTAAATTGTTTTGAAAATTTCACCTCACATTCTCCCTGTAAGTTTCATGTGCTTTATTGTCTGTATCAGAAGGTAAAATCATGCAACTGTGAGATCTCTTCCTAAGGAGCAAGTGATCTGATCTTTGAATGTACAGCACAAACCAGAGCTCCTTTCTCAGACAAAGCTGACACTGTGACAGTAGTTAGAATTTTAGCCTGAGGACTCTGGATTTGTCCCATTGATGATACGGTTGTGAACTTTATTTCAGCTTTTTGCTCAGTTTGCAACAGAAACTTTCTCAGTTTTAAAAACAAGATGAGGAGATTAAAGCTATCATTTGGGGTTTAGGAAAAGAAATTGTAAAGTTGGCTAATGTAGGTTTCTGAAATTACGTCCTCAGGACAGGTCTTACTGTAAATTAAATCTTTTAACCTGGAAACTGTAAAGTACATGACAGCATTACAGGGCAAGCAAGGTTTACTTCTTCATTTGCTAATCTCCCTCACCATGCTGACTGCCACTATTGTAATTTCACTACCTTCGGAAAATCTGTCAGGCTTGTATCAATGTCATGTTATGAGGAGAAGCAAATTCCCATGATGTTGTATACTACCTATGAACTATTTTGCTTGTCTGGAGTTTACCTGACTGCAATCTTTGAGGCTGGGATTCTGGAGTCTGAAAGATGGATCTGGGCCACAGATCTACAGTAGATGTTCAGCAGAAGGATCACTGTGAGACCAGATGTCCTGGCAAACAGAAATGCTGGAAATGTGGAATTGATCTGGGAGACCCAAGCCACCTTTTTTTACAGCTGGAGCAAAAATGAAAACAAGACCCATCATGATGGCAACAGGTTTAATTGTGACTTCATAGTTACCAAGTGGATTGCTACTATTGGCATTCTTTTCACCTCAGTGAGTACTGAGGATCATAACTGTCCTAATTGAGGATGTCTGTCCCCTACTGGGACATTGTGGTACCTTATTATTCACCAGAAAGTCATGCAGCAGCCGGTTATAGGAAATTCTTGATTCAATTCTTCTTTTTTTCTTTCTTTCCTTTTTTTTTTTAATGTAGACATTGCTATGGATCCCCACTTTAGTTTTTCAGTCTCTGTGTCACATTATTAATATTACTGTAGCATACTTGAAAAGATGTCCTTCAGGTGCATTGCAAAGACTGCATATTTGCCTAGACATTTGAAAGGCTGAGGAATGGGGAGGAGGGTGAGAGGTCACAATAATAGTTGTACATTTTTCAAAATAATATTTTTTCAAAGCAATTTTAATGACTTCAAAACACCCATCCTAATGTGCTCCACAACACAAGTGCCTAAAGACCTCTGAAATAGCATTGTCTCAGATTAAGAAAAAGATTTAGGCATCTAAAATCTGCAATGTGACCCAGAAAACTCCTGTTTAATAACTAGCTGTCTGTAGGAGTAAGGCTGCTAAGATGCAAAGTGCTCTGTTCTTTCACATGTTCAGACCTGCATCCATTTTGACAGAACTAAATATTTCATTGCATCTCCTGCTGAAGCCAATTGAGATCTTGAAACTTACATGTTTCTCTGACTGTGCCCCTGAAGAGCCTGTCTGCCATACCTGAATCACCTTCACCACACTAAATACTGTACAAATAACAGTAGTTACAACTTCTTTCACTCATTAAGCAAGGATATGAAGGTCTGAGCTGATGAAGAATATCGGATTTATGGCAAAAATAGGAATGTGGATAGGGACTGCAAAGATAAAAGAAGATATCTTGAGGAAGGGAAGTCCAGAACTTGGTCCACATCCCCATATTGTACTGAACAATAGCTAAAAATGCAAAAATAATTCAGGGAACAAGGCTGTTACCCAGATAACTGTCTCCTAAATTGTCGTGGTTTAAACCCAGTTAGCCATAAATCAGCCACTCAGTCTCACTCTCTCACTCCTCTCCCCCTTCCTCGCTCCGCTCCTGGAGGAATGGGAAGGAGAATCGAAAAAAATGTAACTCCCATGGGTTGAGATAAGAACAGTTTAGTAACTAAGGTATAACACAAATCACTACTGCTACCACCAGTAATAATAATGATAAAGGAAATAACAAGGGGAGAGAATATAACCACTCACGCACCGACCGATACCCAGCCCGACCAAGCAGTGATCTAGCCCTTCCGGTTACCAGCCCCCAGTTTACATCCTGGGCATGATGTGCTGTTGTATGGAATACCTCTTTGGTTAGTTTGGGTCAGGTGTCCTGTCCCTGCTTCCTCCCAGCTTCCCCTACTCCCTGGCAGAGCATGAGGCTCAGAAAGTCCTTTGTCAGACTAAACATTTGAGCAGTAACTAAAACATTGGTGTTATCAGTGCTGTTCCCAGGCTGAAAGTCAAAAAACACAGCATTGCACCAGCTACTAAGAAAGAGAAAAATGACTGCTACTGCTGAACCCAGGACACAAATGAATGCTGTCCTCACTGAGTGCAGAGCTCATGCTCTCTGTTGGTTCCTTCAAATCGCACAGCTACAACAGGAGGAACGGAGAAAGTGTTGTCATAGGGTTCATTAGCAAGCAAATGCTTTTAATAACAGATTCTGAGTCAAGCTGCTTGATGAGTTCTGGGCGGTATATTTACCATTTTCTTGGTCCTTTTATTTCAGAAACATCTGTGCTGCTTCATGTTCTTTTGCTTCAGACTGCTGCCCCACCACAAAGGTTTACAAATATTCAGACAGAGCAGAATTGTCTTTAGCTCTGCCATCATCAGAGTTTAGATTTCCACCCAACAGGCACCCTTGCAAGGAAATCACTGTGAATTCACTGCTGGGGGAACTGTTTTCTTTGTATTTTCGTCTGTAATATGTATGAACGTGGTATCTTAAGAAGACAGGTAGATTCCTGCCCTGAGCAGGAGCCAGTTTGCAGAACAAAGTGATGAATATACAAAGCGTAAGAGATGGAAAGACTGAAGGGACAGGAAAAGTGACAGGTCAGACACAGGGCTGTGGAAACAGGAGACTCTGGTAGCTGCATGTTTGTGTTAAATTGGTCTGGATGCTTCATTGTTTCTCGATGGCATTACAGATTATTTTGGGAAGGATGATGAACTCACAGGAGCTTTGATAGTTAAACAATTAAAGAAAATAGGTAAAAATAGACACTGAGTGAAGATTTGACATAGGGCAAGGAAATGGAGCTTTCCTCATTTTCTGTTCTTAAGTTCAGTCTCATGCTGGATAGTGATGGCTTTGTAGTTACTTCTGTAAATGAAACAGGCAAGTCTTTCTCATGGCTGATTCCTAACTCTTCCTTCTTCACGAGCAGATTGACATCTCTGTCTTCCTTCCCTGTGCAAGCTGCTGAATTCTAATTTCCTGGTTAAAACAAGTGCTCAAGGAGTGCTGGGACCTTATCTCTTCCCAAACAATGCTGTTGGTCAGACAGCACAGACCTTCCACAATCAATTGAGTTAGAAAAATTCAGGAAGGCAGACATGAGCAGAAAGTTAAATGAAATTTTGCTTCAGGCCCAAACGACCAACTCTGAAAGTCTTTTGGACATATCTCTTTGTTCTCTACACATGGGATATGATTTAATTCCCTGCAGATAAAGTCAAACCCTATGTGCTCACTCTTCAGATAGAGAGTAGAAAGTTCACTGTCACTTTAAAGGGGGTTCAATCCATCATCTCCTTTGACAGCATAAGTAAAGTACCAGACTCATTTTCATATCTCATTCAGAAAGCAGATGAGATGTGAATCAACATGTTTGACAGATGAAAAACCTAGAGATAATTTCAATCTGTCACAGTATGTGTTGCTTCTTTACAATTATCCCTGAGCTACAAGAGTGCAATAGACTGGCCCATAAATGCCAGCCATTCTACTTTCTTTAATTCCCAGAATATAAGACATTCTGTTTCCTAGTTTCAAACATGAAAAACATAATTAGAAATTAAATCCTTCACTGGGAAAACAGACTTTTTTTTCTGATGTTACTTTAGAGTCAGACAGGAAAAACAGGAAAAATAAATCAGAAAATAGAAGGGATACGGGGAGTATTTTTTGTTTGTAGGTTTTTTTTCTTCCTTTTCCATCAATCTCTGAATAAGATGAGCTTGAAGGAGAGACCCTCTGTGCCTGCTCCCTCTCTGCTTCAAAAGGGGATGGTTCAGTGTTCTGAGCAACTCTGTACCAATGCTTTCCTTAGGCAACAGGCAGGGAAATGACTTAGGGTGTCAGAGCCACCAAATGTGTGAAATAGTGAAATGCAGGAGAGAGAGGGCTCCTCACGTACCCTTGTCTTCCTGCTACAGCTGTTGAAGAGTCTAACAGTTTTCTTACTTTAACACTGGATGCGGGTTTGGCTGTAAAAATGTTGGAGGGGAACCACCTGATTTCCTGGGCAGTCAAAATAATTTTGCTGCAACAATCACAACATTTCAGGTCTTTCAGAAACCTATGGGGTTCTATCTTAAAGTGTGATAGATTCTCACTTCTGCATTTTTACTGGAATATTGTCCCAGACCATCCATTGGTTACACAATTTATAAATTTCTTTTGAAGTAAACCTGTGCTGGTTTATGTCCATTTGTTCTGGAACCAGCATGGGCTTCTAAGTTTTAGATTCTATCTGTGTGCTTTCAGTAGCATTTTTTAATTATTATTCTTGGAGCTGTAATAGGCTTACAAATCTAAACGGCTTGTTTTCTCCCATTAAGTCCTTACAATGGCTTGGTTTTTACATTCATTATGAAACAGATGAGGCAAAATAAGTACTGGGTAATTTTTATGTAGAAATCAAGATAGGAAAAATGCTGGGTCACGTTTTTACCCATCTACATCCTGAACATTTTAGCATCCTATTTCTTCCTTCCATACACCTAAAGATCCTCCACACACTTTTAGTAATTCTCATACCCAGGATTACCCTCCAAAAAAAGTAAAGCTGGACCAAATTTCTTCTGCCTTGAATTTCCACTTTTATCCCTGTCACTGGGGGATCTTACAGGTTTTAATTAGAAATCATACTTTGTCCAACCTTTCAGTCTCTTCCAGTGTGGTTTTTGTATTCTGCTGTCTAACCACCACAGAGCTGACATTGATCTCTTCAGTGCTTCTCTGTGTACCATTTGTTGAAACTGCTGTGGTTGCTCTATAAAAGCAGTGCCCTTATTTTTTCTTTTTGAGGGTGTCCCCACTGACCACTGTCCAAGTTTTAATTGCTCATTCTAGAGAAACATACACATGGGAGATGTTAATTTGTGCTGATATCTGTGTATAAGCTTCGTCCAATTTATTTGTCCTACTCCTGTAGGAGTTTGTACTGGTGTTTCCCTAGTGACATAGTTCTGCTTGATGCAAGGCTGGGGAAGGAGCACGGTGCCAATGGGGAGTAAACCATGGCCTCAACTCTTGACATGGTTTAGTCCTGATATACTTGAAGCAATTATTAGGTTACTCCAAATGGTGCCTTTGAGACAAAGTCTTCAGTGAACTGCCCACCAGCAGAGAACTGGGATCTGCCTTGCCTCTTTCAACTTGGAAGCGTCTGCTGGAGCTTCTGTTCACTGTTCTGGGAGATCAAGCAGTGGTGGTTTACACCACCACATTCACAGATACAACAGCACAGTTCCTCCTTCAATGTATAGTATTCTTGAGAATTCAGCCTTAAATGTCAATTATTTTAAGTTGGATGCTTGCCTAAATATAATTTCATATATATCTACTGTTTGTAAAAGGCTGCATTTTTCCCATATTCTGCTAGTGTTCCTGTGACCACTTAGGTCTCTTTATTCTTGCCTACCCTGAGTAACTTGATAGATGTCACAGAGAACAAAACCTACTATGGCTTTTCTTCTCCAACTGACCCTGCGCATGCTCAGTTTGCCAAGCTTGCCTCCTGCACATTTACAGGACTAGACGGTACATTGCCCTTCTTTCTGTATGTAATGGTTAGCTAAGAAAGATGATTTCATTACTGCTTCCAACTCTGAAGTCTTCTTTTGTGGTCTTTTTTAAGACATTTATTAGATAACATACTCATACAGTCTTTACAGCACAGACAGGATCCCAGGACTCCCCTAGGAACTGGCTTAACTGGTAGTTCCATTCTATCACTCTTTATTTCATTGCACCCAATTTTTCTAATGCAAAATACAATCATTTAATAGGAGAGGCTTAATGTCTCTGCCAGATTAACCCATAGTTGAGTGGTTAGGACATTGTCATCTCCCTGTTGCTCTGGAGAAATTTCTGACATATGCAACATAGTCTAACAAGGGTATTGAGTAAAGAGGTGTACTGCTCTTGAGAAGATGCTGTAAAATGATACAGTGTTTTAAAAAATGTCGGGGTCCATGCCATGCTTCTGAAAGAGATTACTTGAGAACCTAGCTTACTAAGTAAAATTTCAAAGTTGCAGTTTCTCATTAGATTTAGGAACATCCACCTGCTTAGCAATTAGGCTAATAATTCCCATGTTTCACCAGGGCCTCGCTCACAGCAAGGTTTCCATTAGATGTTCACACATAGTGAACACATGATTATAGCTGTATTAGCCAGTCCTAGTTTTAGAAGCTTAGTAGGCATAGAGAAATAGATTTGTCTCATCAAATGTATAATTTATTCCCACGTTATCACTTTCTTTTGCGGTATGTGCAGTAAATTTGGGCTGTTACTGTGGATGTTGCATGAAACCCAGAATTGTAGCAGGGCCAAGGTAACAAAGAAGGAGGAGAAGAGAGAAAATACGACTGAGAAATATTTATATTTCTTCCTGCTAATTATTATGAGCATGAAGTTTCACCAGCTGACCTTGTGATTCCTCTAAAATTACATTGCTTATTAATCTCTTTACCTTTCATCTTTTGTGAATCTTTCATTGTCATTTAGCAGCCTTCTGATCTCCTGCTCTGTACTGCTCAATCCGTCATGAAGGATGTGAGTGCCACGCTGGAGAGAAGCTGCCACTGCTCTTTTCCTGTGTGATCTCTCTAGTTACTCTACCAATTGTCCTTCCCACTTTCCTGAATATCAGTTACAAGCAGCCCTGGCACAGTGCAGCTAGGGACCTCTTCTGTTGCAGAAGATATCACCATGGCTGTTTGCTGTGAACAAATGGCACGTGGAGAGGTCTGCGGAGCAGAACTGTTGGGAGGACTGCACTTTTCATTTCTGGCAAAATCCCAGCAGCAACGCTTGTTTTCCCCTTCACTGAGGGCAAAAAGCCAAATTCTCAAGTTAGTTTTTTCTTTTAATTTTGTAAAGAACAATACGAAAAAGTGTAAACAGCCTTATTGAGTTTATCTACAAACATAATTGAGAAATTCAATTTTCATCCTATTACTACATGGCACACATACTCCAACAGCTAAGGGCATATCTTGTCTGTAAGCTGCAAATGACATATGGTCAGAGGCAAAGCTACTCATATCTTTCTCTATTCACAGCCTGAAGGACCAGATGCTGTTTCTCTGCTGTGTCATTGGTCATCAGCACAAGTCTGAAGACTGTCTAAAGCTACTATAGCAAGACTTGTAGCAAGATATAACCACTCTGCACACACACACACATGCACACCAGTTCTCTGCAAACATTTCTTATTCCTTAAATGGAGTATTCTGGGGGCGGGTAGGGTGGGTGGGTAAATGCTTCAAAACTCCATCTCATTAGGAAATTATTTCAATATATTTTTTTGTAGTTTAGTATGAAATGTTAATTGTCTGGAAAATGCTGCAAGTTTCATGAAATGCCATTGGATAACTGATGTCATACAGTCTGACCATCAGGTGTTTTCCTCATGAGCAGAGAGGCCTTTTGCTTCTGCTCACACAACATTCTAAATGCCTTACAGTATTTGAGCATCTTCCCCGTCTCCCATCTGTTCCTTGTATTTCTCAGCACATCTAACCCCTACTGGCTTGCTGTCCAGGTCTTCACAGTGTCTCACCTTACTCTTTGAAGATCACTTTTCTTCCTCCTGCAACCATCCCTTTCCTCTGTCAGGGTGACTTCCCGGATCCTTGGGCACATTCATTGTTCTCTGATCTCAGCCCCCAGTGTGATTCTAGATGGAATAGGAAAGGATGGCAGGCACTCTTGAAAATAACCAGGAGAGGATGGAGTGAATGGTGAATGGAAATTTCAGCAGAATATTCAACATGCTGCAATTCAAATACATCTCCAGGCTCAGTTTGTCTTGCAACTTGTCCATCACTATTCAGCCATGGTACAGTCACCTTCAAATAAAGATGGGGTTAAACTATGAAGAAAGAAGTAAGCAAAATTAAAACAGTTGTAATGTTGAAGGGATCTGCGTTACAGCAGATACTGATGTAAACATGTAATTTCTGTCTTTTTAGAGCTCCTTTCTCAGTGTAGCCTTGTATCACAGACCAGAGAAATATTAATTTTACTGATGCTTCAGATATTATTTTTAGAAAGCTTCTTTATTATAAAGAAAGACTGGTGAAGTGGAATAGATGCAGGTATAGCATAGAACCAGAGGTAAACATTATTCTAGTTTGAGGTGATAGAAGATACCTAGTGCTTTCTCAACGATATTTGTATGTATCCTTATGCATTTTATTTATTGAAACCTGTGCAGTGTCAAACACTTGCTCCTCAATGCAGAAGTGGTTGTCAGATAATAGTGGTGAAATGTAAAAATTATTCTAGTGAAAGAGGAGAAATTTATAGAGATCATTCTGTATCACAGTACCAGTTCTTATAATTTCGTTTGCCCTTCCAAATAATTCTGTTGTGAATTATATTCTAGAAAGAACTTCCAGAGAACTGAGGTTTTCCAACATCAAAGGAATTGAAAGCAATTATTCCTTTTATTTAGAAATGTTTTGCTTACAAACAAACAAAAAAGTTATTTAGGAAACTTTATAGCCATTCTCTGTTCAATTAATGTTTAAAAGCTTTTGTCAAATGTGCTTGTTAGAAGTGAGAATGCAGACAGCTCTAGCCTATTACTTGTGACAATTCCATATTTATTTATCAGGTGCCTTAACCAAGCAATGAGTTATGTCATAGAATGTAAGTCAAGGCTGTACAGCTTCGTAACAAAGGTTAATATGCAAAAGTTGCAGGCTAAAAGTGTTTGAGTTTTGAATAACGTATTTAATGGTATGCTCTGAATGCAAAATCTTCTTTTCCTTTATAAATCTCACCACAGTCAGTTAATGTTAAAATACAAAGTGTCCTGCAGTGGATTGATTTTCTTTACAGTTTCGTCTCTTGACATGGTATTTTCCTTCTTAGTGGACTTAATGTCCTATTTTGCTATTCCAATCTTCCTGAGTCCCTTCTGATATCGTTCTCAAGTGCTGAAGTTTTTGCCACCTCTCATAATTTTCAGCATTTTGTTTTCACTGTGTTCACCTTACCTTCATCTGGGATTCCTCCAAAACAGAACTTCAGTACATATCTCACAGACTCTGATTAAATACATCAAACCTTTTCCCTACCCATCACTATTTCCTTAGTGAGGCAGATAATTTCAAAACTTTTTATAAGATCACCTTTCTCACTAGAGGCCACCTTAAAGGTTTTGAATATCCAGTATGAGATTTTCTGTTTAGAGAAGTTATTTAGAGCAACTGGAACCGAATAATAAAAAAAAAAAAAAAAGAATGCATTGTTATTATACTGATGATGTTATTATTAAATCAAATTGAATGATAATTATCTTGTTGATTTTCTGTAAATTAATCCTTGCAAAGGTTTCTCTCTATTTAATGAACTTATTGGACTGTCCATTGACCCGGAGTGGGAAAACCTTTCTTTCTTCTAGTGCTTTGTGGTTTCTGAATCATCAGTGTGAGAAAAATGCCTATTCTCCCCCTAAATCAATGGCTCAGAAAACCTGACATAGCTGCACATCTCCACAAATGCATAATGCTCCCACGTGAACATCCACATAGGAAAGGACCTGTAAAGATGGTAGAAATCTAAAATAAGTTGGTTAATCAGATGTCAGTGACCTAACTTTCCCTTATCCTAAAACTATGAAAATCCAGAGAATTCAGGGTAAGTGCATTTATTCATGTTACCATCTTACCTACTACCTGCCAGCTAGACAGCTGCATGACCCTTGCAGAGACCTGCTCATTTTCAGGCACCTGCTCATTTTTTCCTCTTCTTTAGAGTTTATGAAAGAATTCTGTCTCATTTTTATTTTTGTGTTTATCTTTTAAAGCCTTTTTATTTTATATTTTAATATTTTGCTTGACCTAATTTTATTCTAACTTGGCTGCTGCACAGGCGGTATAAAAGCCAACTTTGTTACGAATAAAATACAGCAAGGTCCAACACTAACATAAAGGGGGCCAAATGACATCAGATATTCACTGTAACTTCAAAAAATTAATGGTTGTTTGTTGACAGAAAGACATAAATTTCAACTAAAGCCACTGCATAAAACCTAAAGAGAAAACAGTTTCTACACAGAAATTTTCTCAATTGTAGGCTAAACAATCAAATTTACTTAACAGAGTGCAGGTTACTTGCCAAAGATATAAATGAGATTTATATATCAGGCTCTGCATCACAAAGTGAAGTGTACAAAATATGAAGTTCATTTGCACATGGCAGCAGGAGAGGACTGGAAATAGGGCCTTTACCAGCCTCTGTAAATAGCTCCCCTACCCACAGACAGATCATCTGATACATGCATGTGTGAAGACAAGTAATCAAAATAAGGTGTTGCTCTTTTGCTGTCTGCATCAATCATTTTTCTTAATTATCTTCTTGTTCAAGTGTCATGATGTGTGTAATTCACTGCTTATGACAGTTTGCTGTTGAACTGAGCAATACTGTGCTGACAAAGTGCCCTGTGGACATGATAGACACCACTTCCCCATTAAACTGTCGTTCCATGAAGCAGCATCAGATCTCTCTGTGGCTAGAGAGCTTTACTAAATCCTTGGCTTGTGGGGCAAAAAAGCATTGCTACATCCAAGACCTGCAAATAGCCTAAAATATTGTCCCAATTCACAAAGAAGATTTATGTCAACATATATTTATTCATTTATTTATGTCTTGAGCCATAACTATATATTTTTTTTTTTTTAATGAAAGAAATGGTTTTGTTGGCTTGTTTGCCCTTGACAGACTTTGAAGTGTAGGGTCCATTGTTGATGGTTTGGTTTCTTCTGTAGTACATTGGCTGCAGACTGCTTTAAAGAGCAATCACTCATCTAACTACCCTGCAGAAGAGAGGCATAAGGGATGGCAGAACTCAGCTTCCATGGTGACCTTTGAATATTAAAGCCTGCTAACGTCATGTTCAACTTCTAAGGCTATGATTCTCCTTAAAGACTTGCACATGAAGTCTATGCTTGATGCTGAAATCTAAACAGGCCAAAAGTTCTCATGTATGCTTCATAAATAAAAGGAAAGCAAGAAGAGAGACACCCGATGATTCAGGATCATACTGGTGTCCACAGTGATTTCTGTAAAGTGGTACCAGCTCTGCTCCTCCAAGGAAAATCCCACTCCTCCTGCAGATAAAGCACAAACACCTTGCTTCATCTGTCTTTCTTAGTGCACTGAGAATGCTTTTCAGGTGAGAGTGGCTGCTAAGGACAGTATTTAGGCAAACATCATTACTTTTGAGAAGAAACAGAAAAATATTTATTTACAGAAAATCAGTCCTCACGGTACACACTGTTTTTCTCAGAACTTTCACCTAGCACTTGTCCTAGTTAAATGTTTAAAGAAAACATGGATCTGTTGGTTAAAAATGCATTACAAATCCATGATTGTTTATTTTCTACAGCACTTCCTTGCTAGAGTTATCAAATCATATTTTATAGTCTATTCACTTTAATCTCTCAGCAGTCCCATGGCTCATGTACATGAAGTTTCAGCACACTTGATTTACTATCACACAAATTAAAACAGAGTTCTGGTGATTTGGGTCAAATATCTAATTCTGGCTAGGGTCCTGTGTCTTGAACAGGTGTTTATCCATTCATCTTTGCAATACATAGAATTATTTTTTCCTGCTGAGAAACTTCTCGTAATACGTGGGCATATTCCAGAAAGCAGAACAAAAAAAAAAATAGCTTTCTCCCTGCGTAGTGTGCACACCAGATCTCTGTATACAGCAGTACTATGTTGCAGGGATTGCTTGATTTGAGTGCCTCGAGAAAAGCAACTTCCAGTTAATGTCTTTTATATGTCCAGTTAATGGCATTTATAAAGTTTGCACTTGATGAGATAGCACTTGGTGAGATAGCACTACAGGACTTGCTCTCATCAAGGACAAAAATAATGACTCTTCCTCCCAGCTGCTGGGTTTTGTGGCATTGGTTTCTTTGTACTTCTCAGGGCCTTCATCTGCATGCTGGATTTAGTTGGCCATTTGGCTAAGTTATCTGGGGAGAACCCAGGGAAAGGGAAAAGGTAGGATGGAAAGATGAAAGAGTATTGTATGTAAGACTCCTCTTCCCTGAGATGCTTCTTTCCCCTTATGCTTAAGATATTTTTCCTTATCCTTGATTTTTTTTTCTGTTTCTAATCCAGATATGATTCTTTCATGTTTGTTTTCTGCTCTGCCAATATAGAACTTTTATAATTTGAGGAAATATCTGCAGAGGGGAATGAGGTCACTGTTTTCTTTGTGAGGGACTTGGTTACTATTTCTTGTTTTGCCCTGTTTTGTGAAACATTATGCTACGTACTGCAAACCCCAGCTCTTTCAAGCTAGAAGGACTATAACACAGGGCAGATCACCTCTGGCACTGCCTGTCACTTTATATAGTGGAAAGTCAATTTCTGGAGGCAGGCATTTGGCTGCTCTTGGAAGGAAGCTTGGTCTTAATTCAGCTCAGGACTTTTTCAGTGGTGTTCAAAGTCCTAAAGAGCTATTTAAATCTGCTCCAAGATGCCTTGAGCCAAATACTTGCACAAGCTAATTTTACAAAGATTTTGATCTCTCATCCTGGGCAGCCTTACAGCTGTTCAAAAGAATTAAAACTGAAATGGTGAGACAATTGTCCTGATACTTTAGGTGGACTGTAGTGCTCTACATTGCTTGCATGGCTCCATTGCATTTTGGAGAAGAATACCATCTCCTCTCTTCCCTTTCCATGGAAAACCAAGTCCTGAATCATCTCTCACAGAGTGGGTTTTAACCCACCATGAATCTTCCCAGCTCCAGGGTAAGCAAGTTACTTTTACATAATAGAACAGACACTTCATCTACTGCACAGGGTTTGGCAATAGAGAAAGAGTGAACATATTTTTCTATCAATATAATAGGGGTATATTGGACATGACAACAAAAATTGAAAGTATACTCCCTAGATCCTACTGAACTCTACAGGCTCAGAAAATGTTATGAAAACAGACTTTAACTATGGCATTCTGTGTTTCTTAAACAATAAGGAAAGAGGAGAAGTAACATGTTTTGGGGTTTTTTCCTGAGGGGAAATACTTTTCAAACAAATTCTAGGCCCTCAGCATATAGAACATGTAAAAATAATTGCAGTTCACTTTATAAGATTGGACAGAGATGTTCAAGAGACAATTGCACGTTAGTACATTTCCTGTGAAATGTACATTTCAAGCATGATGCACGTCCCTTTGCAAACAGCTAGCATGGGGTCACTGATTCACTAAGTCATCAAGAATAGGCATAAGACAAAGTCAGTGTGCTGAGCCTCTGTACAGAGGTGAGTTGGATCTTTAGGGAATGGATAGCTATGCTTTTTATAACCCTGACCTGAGATGTAGCTGCAGCTCTTTACAGATATAGGCAGACAGACCTGTGAACAAAATCCAGATTTATTAGCCTCCTTATAATCATCTTCACAGACTGTACATTTGACCTGGCCTCCCCTATCCTTCCCCGCCCAAGTAAGTGTGCAGTTTATTTCACAAAATGGACAAAAGCAAGAAGTCACTCACCACACAGTGAACACTTGCAAAGTTGTTTCACAGAACCACCATGGTGGCTTTACTGCGGTCTGTAGCCCACTATAAAGGCAAGGAACAATATGATGCAGACCATGAAGCCTTTACTACCACTTTTTGCATCTTTTTTAGGGCTGTTTCAAACATTTATGTATGTGCTCTCAGGTTGGTTCATGGTCCCTAGACAAGTCTCTGCATGGGACTTGAATAGTAGAACTGCATCAGTGCTTGTGTGTCTGGTGGTTTATCACAGTTTAAGGGTTCAAACTTTAGCCATTTTCAATTTACTCTTTCTTGTTTGACTTTTCCTAGAACCAGGAGGTGGAGAGAGCCTGCCCACTGAACATATTCAATGAAGGGTTTCTCTATAGGTTATTTATTAGGGTATCATACAGGGGAGCTCCAAATGACTTCAACGGTAGAACTGAAATTGTTTCCTTTTGGGAGTCTGCACAGAAGGCACGACACACATACACTCTGCACGCATATTTTGCATTTATCCTGTCAGGTTTCACACATTACTTCATTGAAGTGCAGCCAGTAGACGACTGAAAGAATAAGCAACAGCCCCTTTCAAAGGGGGAATGTGAACTGAACAATGTCATCTTTCCTGCTTTTGATAAAGACCTTGTGTCAGGTTATTCAGAAAATTTTGACTTGCAGCATCCTCCTGAATCTGACAGCTTGACTCTGCAATCTGGACATCCAACCTTCAGCTGAGCATGTCTTCACTTTGAGACCGTCTTCTCTGACACAAACAGTAAATCCAGACTCAATCTTACATGCCTCCAAATTGCCTGCTTTTCTGTGTACCTTTAACAAAGGTTTTATGAAATAGTGCCATTAGAGCAGAAGTTGTGTGACATGCATAGAGCCGATAAAAAATAAGAGGGAAGGACTTGCTAAAGGTTTTTAAAGGTTGAATGTGTATTATACTTTTTTTTTTCAGTACAAATGAAGCCTTTTCAAATCTACTTCTGTCACAGTTCTTTACTGAAACCTCAGTCTGACTTCAGAGAGCATAAAAAAGATTTACATGTAGTCATAGCCTTGCATTGGTGACGTTACTCCTGGTCTGGAACTCTGGCTGTAGCTGGAGTTAATAGTAGAAGAGATGAGCTTGAATCTTAATCATTATGTGGTTATTGGACTTTCTGAAGCTTTTTCATTACCTTTGCTTGACAATGCCTAACAAAATGCAGTTTCTACAGGTTGTCTTTGACCTCAATTTCAGTTTGATCACTTCCCACCAAAGGAACTTTCCTCATTCACGCTCTGAACCTGGTTAACAGGCACACGCACTTCTGGTTTTCTTAAATAATTTGCTCAATTAGGTTTCTTTGCTGCCATCAGGGATAACAGTTTGCATGACTGCAAAGGAAAATACTCAATAAGAAACATGGCACAGCTGCCATGTATTTGAGATGAACTTCAGTACACTTGGGATCTTGGCTTAATTTTCAGTGCTGTTTTAAGGCTTGATTTAAACTTTTAGATATAGCACAGAACTAGAATTTGCAATTGCACAGTTCAATGAAATTTAATTTGGTCAATTTAATTTTCACAGTTTTGCTTTTATACACCTTGTAACTTAATCCAACTTGTGAAAACAGTAGTATGGTTTGAAACATATACCAAACTGGTAACTTTGAAAATGAAAATCACTTGAAGCAGTATTTTTAAAGGAGGTCATTTTCTTTCATATGAAACTCTCTATAGAGGAAAATTTGAATTTTCAACGAAATTTCAGGTTTGAAGAGACTAACTACACTTGAGAATAGCCCCAGCTTTTGAAGTATTTTTACCCTGATCAGTTTCTTCTCTCTAGATGAACGTAAAGAAGACTACTCTTTGAATGACTCTGCATGTTAAGTTCAATCCTACTTGCCTTAGAGCTTGGTCTTACTTGTATAGTTTTAAAAACCTAATCTGATGAAACCACTGATTACACATCAGGGTTAAAAAGAGATGAATGAGTTAAGGTTTAGGATTAAATTTTAGATTAGGACTATGTCTCTTTCAGGCTGGAAAGGAGAAATGAAAAGATAACTAACTTTAAATAAATAACTTATAAATAAATAAATAAATGGGGAGAGGTAGAGAGCACAGCTGTTTCTTTTTCTGGAAAGCTGCTTATTTCTTTAGCCAGGTTAGTTTTGTAGTAAACTGGCTCAGCCTTTGTACTTCACCTGAGGAAAGCTATACTGTGTGAGGGTAGATAAATGAGATTCAAAGCAAATGGGGTGGTTCCCAGCAATAGGAATGCTGTCCTGCTGCATAAATAGAACATACTTCACAGTGCATGTGCCTATTTGGTGGAATTATTAAAATATACACGTCAAGGAGAAGGGAATTTATCAAAAACCAAAGCATACAGCCAACACTGTGTTGAGTAAGGTCTGATCCAAAATCCACTGAGGAAGGTGCTGTACATTTCTGTGTGATTTGAAGGCCTTTGTTCTATGAAACGTCAATTGTTTGACAACTCAGATCAAATTTCTATTTGCATGCCTGACAATGCAGGTGAGCGCTCAGCAGGCTCTTTTGCTTGGCCTTAGCAGGTTTGGCACCTAGTTGCTACTGGCAGCAGTGGCAGTTGAATACCTAACTCATCATCTTTGCAGGGGTGTCCCCATTATCCAGGAATAAGGGTATCTGTCAAATAATTTTGCTCTTGGCCTGTCTCATCCAAATATGATGTGGATGCATAAAGTAAACACCTGCACCAAAACCTGAATTTTCATTTATGAGCAACTGGATAGTCCAAGAACTGTGTGGAAGTCTTAGTTAATCACGTAAAACTGATAGTGAGTTTCATGTTCTGTGACCATATTTTGTGCGAAGTCATGGTGTGGTTCTTACTGTTTGTTCTCTGGCTGATGTCTTTTTGAATTCTGTCTGTGGCTGAGCCATGGTCCTTGTGTAAATAAGCAGACTTTGCTCCCAGCCGGGGAGGTTACTTGAGAGTGACAGAGCTGCTTTTCACTGTGTGCTGGTGCATCACACTGTTGTGAAGCTGGTGATGGGAACTGGTCCTGGAGCTTCCCCACACAAACCCTGGAGTGGGAAAGGGAGGGCTGAGCCCTGGATCCCAGCACTGTGCACTGCTTCTCTGCTTTTTAATGTCTGCCTCTATTTTTGCTCTTCTATGCTCTCTCTAAGCAGTGGTGTGTTTGATCAAAAGGAATGCACAGCCAAAATTGAAACATATATATATAAATACACCTCTCTTCTGCCTGCATACATAAGAGAAAAGCACTTACACACATCACGTGAAAACAGAAATAATTTGCTGTTTGACTGCACATCAGGCTTCCCAAAATGCATTCTCATCAGACAGTCAGGAAACATTATGGTTTTATTACCAAGGTAAGGCTTTCACTTTTACAATTTTTAAAGGGGAAATTGCTCTGGATTCTTTAAAATACAATTTCCTAACTAAAGGGACTGTTTGTTTTGAAACTTTTGGCACAAAAGAAATTAATATTTCAGGTGCATAGCTGTTATAATTGCACAGATTATCTCTAATTAGCTTCTGTGAAGCAGGGAGTCGTTGTTATTTTTATTTGTTCAGAAGCACCCACCTCAAGTTCAAGGTACTCATGTTAATACACTAGTACAAGATGGTGAGCAAGCATTCAAAAATGTTTATACACTTCACTGATGCCCCACAAAATGGATTTATGCTGCCTGGTGATGCTAAAGCCATAAGGCCATACTTAAGCTGCTGCCCAGAATAGAAAGGGAGAAGACAACCATAAATGCCTTCTGCCCCTTTTGGCTCCCTTACCAATTCACTTTTAACATTCCCACATACTTTTTTCTTTCCTTTCTTTTCTCCTATGCTCTAGACTCCTCTTTCTTCACTCAAATTCTCTATTCTTAGACACGTCTGAAAGTCTGAAATCCATTCATGATGTTCCCGTTCATGCTCCACTTTCCTGTTTCATCCATATGCTTTTGGTCCCTATTCTCCTTCCATATTTGGTTAGTTTGGCTCTATCACTCCCTCTTTATTTATTTTTTTAATGTTCATTTTGCTATGAGAAATTACCCATCCTTTCCCAGGAGCTATGGGAGATGTGATAGTACCTATAGAGGTACTATTTCCCCCATTTACTATTCCCCCATTTCCTCTACTGCAAACCACGAATTAAACCCTTGAGGTAGATTACAAAGCATTTTGGCAGTATGGAAGAAGTAAACCCATTGGAGCATTTCTACCCTTTCCTTCCTCCTGCACCATCTCCTACTTCAGCAAGGGGGCAGGTGTGAGATCTAGAGAGAGGGATGCTTTGGGGTGCATCCAGCCCTCGTCTACCTCCTTTTGTAAAGCAGGCAGGTGTCAGCTTGACAGCACCTGTTTGCAGCAGGTATAAATGCTTCTGTAGCCAGCTCCTAGCAACTTTCGTTTAACTTAAAGCAGTACAACGTGTGTGATAGAGATGTAGTCTAAAGATATGCTCTGTGTGAAGTGTTCTTAACTAGAGGCCTGATCCAGCATCAGTTAATTTAGTGGGCAGTCCAGGGATGGCTGGAATAGGCTTCCCTGCAAGGTCTTGGGTCATCAGCCATCCCACAACTCCGCAGGGTCTGATGCCAGGGAGTCTGCTTGAACCAAAGCAATGATCAAAGGGCCCAATTCTCTTCATGGATCCATCTGTCCAACACCCCATCTAGTTTATAAGCCCTGTAGATGTGGAAGGCTCCCTTCTGAATGTTGTTGGTCACCTTTGAAATGTTGTAGCTTTTGAAAGACCTCAAAGTATCTGAAGTAGCTCTCCAGGTACCACAGACTTTGTGTGCATCTCTGTATGTATATGCATGCATTGTATAATGTCACCTTTTCTTACGCTTATTGAGGATTTTTCACTTGACTAAATTTCATCTTATAATGCCCAGCCATACACGTTCTCCCAGTATCTTCTACCTCTAATATTTTAAGCTAATCCTTGTGAAAGCAATTGTTCTCTCCATAGTTTTTCATCCAGCTGTACAGTAATTGTCAATATGTTTTAAGCATCCTATTTTATGCCCAATTACAGGACAATGATTTCCAAGTACAAGACAAACATGGAGATATTGGCTTTTGCTCTGTTGGTCTTGTGTTCAATCCTATGTACATAAAAAAGGGCAGCTGTCAAAAAGAAAGCAAGAAATGCTCATTTTAGTTTGCGCATTTATGTGTCTGGTTTCTTACAGATTTCTGTAGCTCTTTCAGAATAGCTTCTTATTAATGTCTAGAGACTATTTATTTGCTCTGTAGTGCACCAATTTCCAAGCCTTATTGTATGGCTGTCTAATGTCTGTAACCACAAAGACATTTTCTATCTCTCTTACAATACAACTGTGATAAAGGCACAGCAGTTGATCAGTAATCGAGTCCTTCTGAAAACTGTATTTTTCCTTTATTCTGATCTGAAGCTGAGCTTGCATTGAACGTTAGATAAAGGTGAAGTCTCCGGTGGTGGATCACATAGTAGCAGGACAGGTATCATCTGAGGGAAGACAAAATAAGATGAAAAGAATAACAGCACAAGAAACTCATTTAATTTGACCTAGCTATGAATATTTAGCATTTTATATAGAAATACAGAAATGCAATCAGCCTCATGCATTCTGATGCTCTAGGAAGTACAGGCTGTCTTCCATGTGTTATCTGTGAACATGAGAGATTGAGGAGGCTGGAGAAGAGAAGCAGCAGCTCATGAAAAGATTTTTCCAACCTGTATAGATCAAACTAACTGTAAAAATTGAATTCCCAGAGTTTTTACATTGGAAATTTTACATTGATTACTACCCAGGACACTCAGATCCCACTGAAGAACCACAGGTCCCACATCCTGAAGAAGCTGAAAGCACAGAGGACAATAAAAAATATCTCAAAATATTCTGTACTGAGCTTATTCTTTAAAATGCTAACCTATCTTCATACTGTACATAAGATAAAATGAAACTTCAGAATTTACTCTGTGTCCCTTATTGCTTCTGACTGACAAGTAGTTCTTGCTGTGCTTCTTTCTGATCACAACTCATGTTTAGGTAATTTTACTTAGGTCTTGCATTCACTGATGTTTTTAAGACAGCTGCCTTTTTCTCTTTGATTTCACTTAATGTTAAGAAGTAAATTACTAAGAGGATATATAGCAAGCAAGTAAGAATTAAGATGATAAGGACTCATTTTCTCCTTCCTTCTTTTCCTGTGAAGGTATCAAATAGGAACAGAGGCTGTAAGAGGAATCCAAATAGTTTGTTAGCCTGACACTGCTGCCCTGTGCAGTACCTCAAAATTTACTCCTCCTTCTTTCTTTGTGTGTTTGTGCTTACAAATGGGAGGAAGAACCTCACTTTTGCATATCCTGCACAGCCTGCAGAGGCTTCCAAGGTCTCAAATGAGAGCCAAGAAGGAACTGTGGAGATCTCCTTCCTACATTCACCCACTTTATTGGCATGAGGCCCAGGAAGAGGGAGAATGAAGGAGCTCATCTTAACACCGATCTCGGCCCCAGTGTAGCAGGCAGAGGTCATACACTGCCTTCTAGGGGATGGCATTGTCTCTGAGGCTTTCACACTCCTTTCTGTTTGCCATTCCTTTGTGCATTAAACTTTCTCATCTCCATCAGATTCCAAGTCAGATTCCAAGTTCATGCAGCTTAGTTAATGGATGTTCCACATGGATTATAGCTGCTTTTCTTGTGTTCCACCCAAAATAATTTGCTGCAGCAATGTAAAATTTGTTTTAGGAAGGCAAACCCAACATTTTGTGTCATGATTAAGCTTCACTAAGAAAAATATTCCCTTGTATTGTTTCTTTTGCTCTGTGTACTGCAAGCCTTATGATACAGTCTTGACTCCTTTCACAGGTCTGGGATTCTTCCTAATAAGTGCCTGCCTCCATCCTTAGCAAGCCTAATAGCTTGCAGATAATTGTGACCACAGAAACTAAGTGCTTTGTGACTAGGCAGAACGGTCCTCTCTTCCCACAATTTACAATGCAGATTATTGAGACTATTGATGGATTCATTCATTTGCCACCTTCATGCTTTGATGTGGCAACTGTTAGGAAATACTAACTTTATTTATGGTGATGGCTGTAGTTTTGGTACAAAGCAAGAATCTGGCCAAAAGATTCTTACCTCCTCTATGTATTTTTATTTATTTAGATACAAAATTGTAACCGTTCCTTTCCATGGCCAAGACATACAAATTTGACAGCATGAGGACTGTTCATAAACAGCTTAAGCAGCCGATCTTGTCCTAGATATGGGCTCTCGTTCACTAGAGTACTGTCTTGTATACTGTCGAGTACTATCGTGGCTTCTGACATGATTAGCATAAGACAGGTTTCACAACATTATCCTTGGTTGACAAATCCTGTCTAAGGGTTACCTGTCCCTAATCTCTCCTGATTCTTCTTTCCTTAGAGGTTAAAAAACCTCAACCAAACTTTCTCTCCCTCCAAATAGTTTTTAATGTGACAATTAGAAAGAAAATATGTATCATGTAGCAGTGCATGCAGACAAATGTTTCAGCTGGTACAAATACGGGATTGGTAAGGGAATCGCTGAAGCAAGCCCCAGGCAGAGTAGTGGAGAGCCTAACCTCCCTTACTCTTACCCTTACCTCTCTTGTTGTCTGTGCAATTGTAACAGAGGATTACAACCTAACAGCATCTTCTCCAAGCAGGGACCCTCTGCTATATGACAAGTCTGCATATCCTCTTTCAATAGTAAAAAACATTAGTATCTCTTGTTCTATGTGGCAAGGGTCAAAATATAAAATGAAGATTCTTATCCACATTCATCTTGTGCCATGCCTTTATTGAACTGACTGCATGTGGAGCATCTGCTGCCCCTCTGGATTTTGTTGGTGATTAGGAGCACTCTGCCTACAGAAAGAATCAATGCCAGAGGCTGCAAAACTGCCAAGATGAGGTCCTGCTTCCTGAAGGGAAGATGGCAGAGTGCTGCTGCCTCCAGGTATACTGTGGAATCTAATGTTGTGTTTTCCATCAAATCAAAAGAAATGGGAAAGCACCGCCAAGGTCAGTCTCTTTATTCTGATGAACACTGTGCTGAAACAGACGGCCATTAAATAAGAAGTTTATTTGTTTGGGTTTTTTTGTTTGTTTTTTTATTTAGTTAGACTGCATTGGTCTCGAGTAGCACTTTTTTGCCCTCAGTGGAACAAATCCACTTATCTGGGAGAAACTTCTGCTATTCCTCATTTTGAGTTTTCTGATCAGGAGATATCCAGTTATAATTCATAATTATCACTTTGGCTTTTTAATAACAGACAAGAATCTTCTGACTAACAAACTGAGGTGTGGATTGTTTTTCATGACAGCAATTAAAGATTGGACTGACTTTATAAAAAGAGTAGGGGATGAATGCTACATCACTTGAAATCATTAAATCAAGCATCTTTATAAAAGGTATTTTCTATATCAGTCAATAGTATGAAGAGGAATGCAGGAGCCGCAGAGAGGAATTCTATAACTGAGGTTATTCAGAAGGTGAAATCAGATGCCCATAACAATTGCTTCTGGTCCTAACCTATCAGTCAAAGGGCATTAAATTTCACTCACTGAGCTAGACATCTGATTATGCAAAACAGAAGTACAAGGATTTCCTTGCTTGTAAAGGGAGAACCTGGAAAGAATAATAACCCTGGATAAAAATATTATGCTGACCTTCTTTCAGAGCATCTACAAAGTTATAGTGGAACTTCTTAAGGCTAGCATATGTATCCTGATTATTCCAGCTGAGATGAATGCTTAAAATAGAGTAGATTATGAATATGTAACTGATTTTATGATCTGAAAAAAAAAAATGCTTCCTGGTATTTGGAAACCCTTCTGCATTCAACTACAAGATGGACAATGAAAGACTGTTGTGGAGTTGTTAGAGGGTTTTTAAAGAAGTTCATCTTCATATTTCCTATGCTTTTTATAACAGTGCTTTGCAAAAGAGACCTTCTGTGCTGCCTTTGTGTCATTAATAACCTCAAGAATCCTTCTTTTTTTCCCACTGCACTGTGAAACAGCTCCTGCTTTGTTCTCTGTCTCTGGGTCTAGAAATCTGGGACTAGGATTTCCCCACAATAAGATGCATGAAATGGAAAGAATGCATATTCAGTTTGTCTGTTGGCTGGAGTTGCTTTTAAAATCAGAGGCATGTGTGGGTGGAGGATGTGAGAAGGATATTATGTACTGGCATATACATGTGTAAACAGCTATTCAATGATTTATAAAGACCTGAGCTGAACAGCACCCAAGATATTTACAGGGTTTTTTTCCCAAATCTTCAGTGTTTGAAACCAGGCAGGTTCAGCTCCTTATAACTGTTCTTATCAGTAGGGTCCCAGACAAAACGTTTTTTAAACTGTCCTTCAATCAGTGTAATTGATTGATAGCCATTGATTGAACAGTCATGTGGACCAGTGCTGACTAGTTCAGTCTGGAAGGGGGTGGGCAAGAAATGGGAATTGCTAATGACTACATGTAATTTTTAAATTGTATTATCAATCAGATAGCTAGAAGCTTCAGCATGTTCTCTGCTAGATTTGGAAAGGAGAATAATGTTGTGGCAGATAAAGTTGTCCTGGAGGTTGCGAAAGCATGTAGGTTGTACTTTTTGTCATGCTCTGCTGTCCTAGTTCAAACTTTTCTTGGATTTGGGTATTGTACCTGGCACTGTATGTCAAAGCAGAACATCCCTATTACAAAACTTCTGTATCAGGCTAGGTTTTCTTGTTGGTTGTCATTGTACAAAGGACCTTACATGAATGTGGTTATAAGGGCTTTATAAGATCATTTCATATAGGAATTATGCACTTTGCTGGGGCACAGAAATTACTGCATCACTGAAAGATTAAGCTGTTCAGCAAGGTTCAGCAAGCATGGAGTTAATAATCTGTAGTCATGGTCTCTCATGTACTTTCTAGATCTAAGTCCAGAATGGGATATTGAACCTTAACAGCTCTTTCCAGGAGCAAGTGTTGTGGGCCTGTGAGAATATCAGCACCTCAGCAGAACAAGATTTCTTCAGTGTCTCTTTGGGTGGCAATAGGAATTCCCTGGAGGTGGAAATGAGAGCAGATATAGTTAAAGCAAGCATCTTGGCTGACTCTGAGCTAAGGCAGGATTGGAAAGAGGGGAAGCCTGAGCAAAAGACAAATGAAAGTGACAAAAGAATCTCCTTCCTGCTAGAATGACCAAGGAAGAAAGAAGTTGACTCACTGAGAAGTTCCTTAGTTGGGAGAAAAGCGTATATATCAGGGATGATTTAGCAGAGATAAGAAGCTATGGGATGAACACCAGAGAATTCTGACTTAAGTCTGAAGTCTATCAAGGAAAACTAGAAAGCACACTGGGAACCCACCACACCACAGCCTCATGAAAATCCTTTTTAGGTGACTTTTTGTCAGGGTTGTATCACCTTTGTTTTTAACCTGGGAATCATCACTGTCACAACTGTAGTTGGTGAAAGGTTTTTGGTAGATTTTTGGAGTGCATTGATTTCTATCATTGCAAGCAACACTTTGCTTTCAAATCAGACTCTGAAACACTAGTCCCAGAGTCTATTATTAATTCCTGATGTCATTAAGAGATGTCTTCTCTGTTTGTGATGCACTGGCATTTATTTTAGAAGGCACTGACATGATTAGAGCTTTGATTAGATTTTCTAGCCAACATACTTGGCCCAGGATTCACAAGAGCTTTGTTTAAAGTTAGCTTCCTAAATTCATGTTTTAGCCATCTAGTAATTGAAGTAATGTTTTAAGATTCTTAATGGCTAGTTCGTAGTCACCAGCCTCTCAACTCTTTCTTTGGCCAGGCTGTTTATTTCAGTGCTCAGTAAGGTTATGAACAACTGTAACTCTTGGTCTTCCTCCTAAGAAAAGCCTTTCAGCACTGTTCCGCATAAAACCAAGGAGAGCGGGATAGGCTGCAAAATAGGCAATTGTACTCCTCTCTTTTAGCACACTGTAACTCTCTTATGTGCAACATCTGCAGCTTCACCTTAGGGGTACAGAGGGTCCCCCAAGGAATGCAGCAGGCATAGATTAGAGGAGCAAGACTGAGGATCTGAATTTTGCAGCAGAATCTTTTTCATGAGCCCCTCAAAAAAAGTATGTGTTTCTTTATGCAATCATTTTAAAAAAATGTCTCCAAAGTTTTCAGTTCAGTCTGGTTTGACCTTCTAGAGGCCAAATTTAATACCTACCTATTAGCTGAGTGACCTGGTTCTCCTATCTGCACTGGATGGCCTCTTAAAATATACCTGGTGTTTCCATCAGGAGTAAATGAAGAGAGTAACTAGGGTAGATGACTCTATAACAATATGCTTCTCACTCTCCAGACTCAAATACTAGAGCATTTTCTGAACTCATGCCTTTTTTTTATACTGGATTGCTTACAGCATCAGAAGATTTTTTTCTCTTTAGATTTGGGGTGCCTAAAAAGACATGTACTTTACACCAACTACAAATGACCTCAGAATCAGACCTTACATGTTTAATCTGGAAGTGCAGAGGTAGACAGTTTTCCAGCTCATGCTTCAGTGCATTAACTAATCTTTAAAGAACAGGGATTAAGGAGGAGCTTTGCCCATGAACAGGTTAGCCCTGGCTGTCTAGCCCTGACTCTACAAATTCATTCAGATTCCTTGGAGGTGTGTAGTACTGATGGTTGTCCAGAAGCAGGATACTGGACTAGATGGTGTCACACCATACGTGTGAGCCAGGGCTGAAATTTCCAGGTAAATTTCCTCTGCAAAATTATCCTTTGTCCTTTTTTTTTTTTTTTTTTGTTGTTTGTTTGTTTGTTTTTTTTTTGGGGGGGTTGTTTTGCTTTGTTTTTGTTGGTTTTTTTTTTTTGTTTTGTTTTTTTGTTTTTGAGGTTTTTTGCATTCCTTTCATGTACATTATAAATTGTTCTGTTTGTTGGAGTATTGATACTGGTGTGTGGTAATTTGAATGTGCTGGGGTTTTGCCTTCTCTTATTTAGTCAGTGCTCATCTTTTCCCTGCCTCTGTGTAGAAGCCTCTTCAACCAAGAAAGGCAGAAGAAATTGTGTGTCTCTGTGTCTGGGTGGCTGTAGAGAGGAACTTGCCAGTAAATGGGAAAGGCTGATTAATCCTCCTGAGTTCTTTTATCTTAATTCAGATTTTATTTAGACATTCTAATACTGTTCAGTACAAAGGGAGAACTATTTCTTGACACCAGCATTAGAAATAATAATATTTAACACAGAAAACCTTTGTACATGCTCTTCTCTTTGTCATTAAAGTTACTAAAATATAACAAGGGCAAATTCTTCTAGTATTGAATAGCATGAATGGAGCTGACAGTGTTACTAGAATCACAGAATTATAGAATACTTAAGGTTGGAAAAGAACTTTAAGACCATCAAGTCCAACCGTTTACCTAGCGCCACTAAGCCATGTCCTTGGTACCACATATTGTACATCTCTCTCTGTATAGATACAGGTATATACAGCTTCCAGTATAACATTTCAGGCATTGGCACTACCTGAGAGCTCTTTGCAGATGCAGCTTGTGCATTTTGCAGTAAAATTTCTCCCCCTTTCCCTTTTCCCTCAGCTTCCCTGCCCTCAGAGAACTGACACATTTTCCACTGACAAACGTTGAGTGTGGCTCCTGAGGGTTTAGCATGTCAGGCTGTGTCTACACAGCTTAGGTTTCTATTATTACGCAGTGGCTTAGAAGGCAATGCTTTGCCACCTAATTACAGAGACAATCTGTATTAGGAACAGGAGTTTGGATGGCTCTTTCTGTAGCAGCTATTCTCCCACCTACTCAAGCCTCCTCCATGACACTCTTACTTGTTTAATAGCTTCTTTTGGTACCCTTCGTTTCTCTGGTATTTGATTTTCTTCCCTTTCCTGTGCTACATATTTGCTTGTTTCAGAAGTGAGGGGTCTGAGTCGTGCCTGCAAGGATTCCTATGCATTACAAAGCACTTGCTGTATGCTGTATCGTCAGAAGAGGTAAGAAGAAATTCCTGAAGCTGTCTGCTAGTTCTCTCGGGTGGGTTTTTTTTTCCCCCTCTCTCTTTTTCTCTCCCTTTTTTTGTTTTTTTTTTTTTTTGTTTTGATGGTGTGTGCACATGCTTATCTTACAAGCCGTGCAGGCTCTGCCATCTAGAGCACTCTGTGAGATCGCTCCAGTTTGCTGTTTTTTCTTTTTCCACCTCTGCGTGAGTGTGTTTGTATCTCCCTGTCTCTCTTCCCTCCACGATACAACTCGACCCCCCTCCTGAACACACATGCACATATACAGAATCTGGGCTTGCTAGTATGAACTTGAAGACTTGCAGTACCGAAATGCATGTTACCTTGGGATGCACTTGGATCAGAATGCTTGAAAAGCCTGCAGGCTGCTTAGTCGTCCAAGACTGAGGTTTTTAAATCAAACAAGTAAAGAGCAAGTTATTCACTTTTTTGTTGTTGTTGTTCTTTCTTTTTTCTTTTTTTTAATTTTTTTTTTTCTTCCGCTTTTTTGTGCTTTGGATATTACTGAAAAAGGAGTCTCAGGGATCCACACATTTGGACTTTACTGAATCAGGCTGCGTCTGACAAACAATCTAGTCTGCATTTTGGTTTGCTAGAGATCAACCAGGATTTTTCTGATTATATCTGCTTTTGAAAAAGGGATGCATGGCATAGAAAGAAGGTCTAAGTGCCTGTCTGAGACTGTTTTACCAAACCTGGGATAAATGTTACTTCTCAAAGGTAAGTGCAAGGCTTTTTTCATGTGTCTATACAAACTATATAGCTATAATATAAACCATGTATGGATATGTACACAAAACATTTATACACAATTACGTCTGATGGCAAAAAGAATCTGTTATGCATTTTAAAAGCATCAGGTAAATGTATTTTCCTTTATTTTCCTTATTTTCCTTATTTTCTTATTTTCCTTATTTCCTTATTTTCCTTTTCATGTTAGCCTAGACTGTTCATGTAGAGAAATGAATCTATTTGCTTTCTGCTTCCCTTGGCATGAAAAGGCAGTTCAAAAAGAATATTTATTTTTGTGTCAATAAGGATTTTTTTAATGGCAGTTTTGAAACAGTGATGGAAAAAGGTTTAAAAGAAAGGATAATTTGGTTTCTTCAAGAGTCAAAACTGAATAGTAAAAGCTGTGAAAGCAGAGAAATTAATTAGTAAACCCTGCAAAGCTAGGGAAGAACTTTGCTGGACAGATCAACTCTGCTTTATATGAAACCACACAGTAAAAGAGTGGGGATCTTGGAAAATGTCATATGAAGAAACAGAAGGTATAGAAAAGGGAAAAGACTGGGGTGTGGAGGTGCAGTGGGAGCCCACTTCAGTGTCTGCTGTCACAGAGGTTGGTGTTCTTGGTAAGGTGATGCCACTCATGAGGGACACCCAGAACTGTGAGGTACACAAGCAGGTAAATGCTATGTCATGTCTGTCTGACGTCATCAGACATATACGCTCTCAGCAAGACTAAGCGTACTGAGAATTTGTATGGGAGGAAGCATCTAAATGGCAGACAGGACAAGATGTAGCAAAATGGAAACTGAGTCTTTCCCTGGCTTGCATGGACATATGCACAATTTTGAATCACAAAGCAAGTGCATGGCTGAATAAAACAAGAAAGAAACTGAAGGGGAGAGCATAAATCAGTGATGAAGTCAACAAGTCCCATTATGATGGATTAGTGAACCGGAAATGCGGTCAGTTGTGGTGATGCATGTAAGGAAGGATTCTTAAACTGGGTAACTCCTTCCTACCCAAAGGAGACAAATAAATAACACTGATTTAAAGCAAGAATCATTTTTTGCTAGGGCTGATCTAGTAATTTTGGGGGAGTACCATGGAAATATTAAGAAGAGTCGAATTTATTTTTCTACTCCATCTTTGGGATTAATAGGACAAAATAACACTTCTGATGAGAGGAGACAGGAAAACAGTAAGCATCACTTGAGTTATGAAGTCACAGTAAATTAAATTCACACCTCTTATCTTCATTATACAATGCCTACCATGGATAAGGCCAGCAGCCACCACACAATTGTTACTGGTATTTTCTATTCCTTGGGAAAGAGGAAACATTGACATGCAGGGTATCAGTTCTCTATTGGACCTTGCTATGTGCAGAGGCTGTACTAAGGCAAATGTGAGCTTGTGGTGACAACAAAGAGATCATTACTTTTACTTTTCAGTATTTCAGGTTGGTTACCATTTCCCTATTAACAGCTTGCCCTGGGTTGGTGGTTAGTTTGCATTGCTTACAGATCGCCACTTGAGCACAACAGGGTGATTTTAGTGTGCACTCTGCTCATAGCTGCCTGGTCACAGCAGTGTAAAGATGAGCTTCAGGCTTTCTGTGAAACTGCTACTAATTCTCAGGGAGAGAGGGGATGCTAATAAAAATAAGCAAGGCTAGGAGACAGGAATAAAACAAAAGTCCTTTTGTTCAATCAAGCCATTTTATCCTATGAATCCTATCAAAGATCTGTATCACCTCTCTGATCAGAGATGGTGCCTGTTGTGCTCTCCCCAGGACAGCTCTGTTTCCTTTAGGGTGACACTAGGCCTGGTGTCCCCCAGTTTGTGCAGAGCACTGGTAGGCAGGCAAGCTGGCAGCCCTGGGTATGCACTGTGAAAGGTGAGAAATGTGACCCCAACTCAGAGCCACCATTTACTGATGCTCCCGTCTGTCCCATGCTGCTCTTCACAGTATTAGTACTTCCTCTTTAAATTTACACTTGGAACGTAACGGATCTTTTTTCCCAATGGGAAGTCCAGGTGGCACATCTAGCATTGTCCTGCAGCCTCTGCTCTGCCTGCTGCTCAGGTGGACCTGAGCTGACAGCTCCCTGGCAATCCCTGTCAGAGGATTCTGGCCACTGACTGAACCTTGAAATGACGTTAGACCCATCTGATCCCCTCAGGGTCCAAAAAAACCCAAATTGGGAAGCTTATCCAAAATTTTCAAGCTTTAACTGGTAGTAGGTGGGAATATACTTCAGGTGACTTAGAGCGAATCTAACTCTCTAGTGAAGGGTTGCAGACTGATAACCCTTGAGGCTGCATGTGTACCCCCAGAGAGGAGAGGGAAGGGGTGATGGCAGTGTTTCTTCACCCCAAACCCCCTTTTTTCATGCATTTCAAAGCATTTCAGCCTTGATCACCTGTGGGAGAAAAGAGGTGTTTTGTTCCAAGTGTGCACTCAGTCTTCGTTCTGGCCTGAGTGTTCAGACTTAATTTCTTTGGGTTTGTTGTAGTGCACTGTCATGTCTTTGTTTTTGTGAAAAAAGTAACTGTCCCTTAGGTGCTGGACTGAAAAGCAGTAACACGTTTTATGAAAGGCAGAAGGACGGCACCCAGGGCTCCTTTAAGTGTGGAATCCATTGCCTAACACCAAATGGGCCACTGCTGAATCCTTTGTGTTTCCTCTTTGCCTTAAAAATGTAGGCTTCAATTATTGTGACTTATCCTCTCACCAAGGTGCTGGGATTTACTTTGGCAGTGCCCAGAGGCTGTGAGTCCTTGCAGGGTGCTGAACAGCTTCCAGTCATCAACTGAAACTTGTGACAAAAGACAAATTTTCATATGAGTGCACTGGAATAATAACAAAACCCACAAATCACCCAGTGTGATGCAGCCCTTCAGTAAAGGGCCAGCTGTCACTCTTTGCCGAGCCCATCTCCACCCAAGATGCACAGGAGGAGGTAAGCTTGTAAGTGGTACTTCTAGTAACTCAAATTACTTTCTGTGTTGGTGACTGCCAAACCTTGGAATGGAATTAACAAATGTAAACATGTCATTAAAGGACCCACAGTGATGCTGATTGGAAAACTCAGAAAAGGACACATCATTTAGGAGTATTTCTGCTTCCCTATGAGCAGTCGTTGTCTCCGTGCTTCAGAGTATTTGTACGACAGTGTTTGCAATTTTTCTCTCTTCCTGTCATTTGCTCCATCCTGACCATGATCCGGGTCTTTGATGACATCCTCATCTTCATGGGAAAACATTTCTAACAAATCCAGGATGCCAACTTCAGCGTACGAAATGAGCAGGAGCATCAAAAGTCAGAAAACATCTTTTCAGTAAAAAAAAAGCTGATTTGAAATCACAGGAGAAAAGGAAGAGATGCGCTGTCAGGATCTGGTCCTATGCAGAATCCCTACTGACCTACATAGAAGGCAGCTGTGTGGGATTTTTCCAGTGATAAATGTTCTTGGTTTTGTCAGGAAAATAGAGATTTATCAGAATGAATTATAATTGGGAAATGGTCAGTTTTATGAATTCCCCAACTGAAAACACACAGAGCACCCCATCTTACTTTTTTATGGAAGATAAATTTTATTACTTCTGTCTAGTTCATGTATTTTGTGTGAAAACTGAAAATAATTCATATGAAACCTGATCAAGAAAGGGCCATGCTCAAATCCCATTTTGCTAAATGACAAGCAAATCTGTCAGTTGAACTGGAAATAAATATTTCTAGCTCATTAGAAGGCTTGCATACTTTCGATCTCAGTTTGGGCCAAGGAAATTGCAAACAGTTTCATTTCAGTTCATGGGACCAGGAAAGTTTTATCTGCCAAGCCCTACCTGGAAGTCAATTTAACTTGGCCAAGTTGGATTATTCCAGCAGCATCTTGCCAATGAGTGCTGTAAGATATCAAGGCCTCTGAGTGTCTGCTGTTGAAATAATTCTTCTAGATACAGAAAACTTCTGTGCTGAGATGATGACAGCTAAATAAGAGCAGACATGAGACGATGGCTGCAGCCATAGTACAAGCAGTGCAATGGAGCATTTAGGAGGCTTCTGATAATCACTCTTCAGGAAGGAGAAGGTCTCTCTAATCCTCCAGTGGATCTGCTATCATCATGGTGTTATGGAAGGAGGTGAGATAAGGAGAGGGCCCTGGAATAGCAGTAAATCCAGGGCCCGGGACCCCATCTGGTCAGAAAGGGCTGGTGTATCCCAGCACATACCAATGTAGGTTCTGAGCAGAACAGAAAGCTGGATTAAGGATAAAACCAGAAAGTATATGATGGCTGAAACCATCTTGTCTGCTTTAATAGAGCTAATGTTGCACTGAGAATCCCTGGAAAACACATGTGTGGCACTGGTGCAGAAAACTATCAGTGTGAGTCTTTCCCTGAAGCTGAAACCACAGGAGGTAGGTCACAGCTTCGCATAAGTCTTTATGTGTGGGACTGAAAAAATTGCTGCTACTGTCCAGTTAAGACTATAGAGTTTGATTTGAGCTAGCTGAGAGAAGGACAGACTTTGGAAGACTTCAGTAGGGTCAAGACACATGAATTGTGGGGATCAGACATGTCAGATGTTGGAGGAAATACATACACGAGTGATGAGGAAGTACAGAATTTTTCCTCTCTTGTCTTTAGAGTTGCAGTTTGCTTTGGCAAGCTGAGGACCAAGTGGGCTCAAAATGACTCCAGGTGTAAAGGGTCCTTAGCTGTTCTCTTGTCATGTCTAAGCTCTTCAGAAAAGCTTCAGTATATGTGTCAATCAGAATGAGCAATCCTTTTATTGTTACAGCCTTAAGATAAAAATTAAGATGGGAAAAGGAAAAGAGGATGTCTTAAACACACTGCATCTTCTGTTGCAGTGGCAGGATGGGTGGGTTGTGATATCAGTGAAAGGTAAGCACCTGTACGTGTGCTAGAAAGGAAAAACTGACTGTACAAGAATTTATATCAGATCCCTCTGTTAACAGCCTTAAAAAAATATAACTGTTCTTCCAGTACACAATGAAAAGAAAGAGCAGTCAAATAGTAAAAGGAAAAGTTGAGAGGAAAAAAAATGCCTGTCATGGCTCACTCAGCAGTCCCTGTCTGGTTTAAAGCAGCCAACAACAAATATCTGCCTCCTCAGAGATAAAAATCAAAACCTTCCCAATCATTTCAGTAGTCATTTGATCTCTTTCCCTTTGTGAATATTCCTATGACAAGGTAAACACATGCAATACTCAGAAAGTTCTGCATGGTTTATATATAAACCTAGTGTACCAAACTAAGAACAGAAAAAGGCTAAACTATTGATTGAACATAAATTATCAGGGCTGAGACCATTTTGTTGTTTTCCTAAACAGATGCCTAGTTGTCATTTTGTATGAGTTATCTCCAGTGTAAGTGAATGTTAGCACTGCTGCTGGGAGATATTTACTGTATATTGGTTTTTAAATGAGAGTACAACATTGATTCCTTTCTCTCCAAATTATTGACTGCATTTTATCCCTGTAGTCAGGTCGGATAACTTATCTCTGAAAATGCTCAGTAGAAAAATGCGTTAGGTCCCAGAAACTTTCACGGAGGAAAGGATCAAGAGGTTTTATTTGCAGTCTGCTTATAATGAAAATATCTTGTAGTTATCCTTGAAAAAAAATCTCAGTTTGATTGACAAATACCACTGTGAGGTATGTAAGTATTTTCTGATCCCATTTCACATGACCAAGTATCACACTAAGCCATGAACTTTTCAGTTGACACCCACTTTGCAAGGAGAGTGTGACCTTTGAAGAAGGTCATGATGCAGTTGCATCTTCTTCAGATGCAGTTGCATCTTCTTCAGATGCAGTTGCATCTTCTGTTCCCAGCTCCGCAAATGCATTTTGACCATGATATCTTCATGAAGTGAGGTTATTGAGAAGCTTCACAGTTATACAGTGTGGCCAGGAATCTCACAGAGGATGAGCTTTCACTTGTCCATGATTCCCAGCATCCTATCCTGACTGGACCTGATGGAAGGTGCCTCAAAAAATGATTGTTTTTTCAAATCGAGGGGTGGATGACAGCAGTTACATGTGAACTGGAGAGAACTGGCCTCTCACTTGACAGAGAGTTGGAGCACAGGAGTTGAAGAACAGGCTGAGGGATTTTTAAGAGAGCAAATGCACTAAGCACAAAAAGAGCAATGTTTGGAGAAACACTGCAGAAATTTTGGTAGGATGAGGGGGTAGAGAAACAGAAGAATCACCAGTGATACAGCTATGACAATGTGTCTGTCTCCTTAGATATTCGTATGACTATTCTTGCTGCTGAGCTGGAGTGTCAGGCTAAGCTAAAGAAGGGCTTATGACTTGTGTCTTTAGTCACACTATACGTAGCTGATCCCTCCTTGAGCCACTGTGGTGTGCTTTATTTATCACATGTAACCTGTTTTAACCTTTTGGTGGACATGTTAAAAATTCTTCAAGCCATTTGTTCATTTGTTTCTGTTTTCTCCATCTTTCTTTCCCATCCCTGAATTAGTGAGTGGAATGAGGGTGTTATTTATTTATTTTTCTTTAGCACTGAACACAAAAAGTTTTTTATCATCAGTGAGCAGATGAGTCACCCGTTAATAATTATAACCCTCTCTCTGAATTCTTAGTAGAACCTAGCAACAAGCTTTCAAACTAATGTGAGAGACCCTCTAAAATTTGACAGGCCCATCTTCATATAGTATATTTTCCAGAGAGAATGCAAAGGGTGGTCTGAGATCTGTCTTTTCTATGCTGGATGTCAAATGACTGCATTTCATGCTGTCGTGGTTTAAGCCCAGCCAGCAACGCTGAACCACACAGCTGCTCACTCACTCCCCCCACTTCCTCCCACCGCTTCCGGAGGGATAGGGGGGAGAATCGAAAGAATGTGACTCCCACGGGTTGAGATAAGAGCAGTCCAGTAACTAAGGTATAACGCAAAACCACTACTGCTACCACCAATAATAATAACGATAAGGGAAATAACAAGGGAAGCGAAAACAACCACTCACCACTTGCCGACTGGTACCCAGCCCGACCCGAGCAGCGATCTAGCCCTTTTGGGTAAGTGCTCCCAGTTTATATACTGGGCATGACATGCTGTGGTATGGAATACCTCTTTAGCTAGTTCGGGTCAGGTGTCCTATCTCTGCTTCCTCCAGGCTTCCACTCCTCCCTGGCAGAGCATGAGACTCAGAAAGTCCCTCATCAGAGTAAACATTACTGAGCAACAACTAAAAATGTCAGTGTTATCTGTGCTATTTCCAGGTTGCAAGTCAAAAACACAGCACTGCACCAGCTACTAAGACGGAGAAAAATGACTGCTACTGCTGAACCCAGGACACATGCCCATCTTCACGTTTTGTTTTCCTTTTTGACAAATTTTTCACCTGCCTAACTCTATGAACAGCATAGCAAAAGTCTGTGATGCCCCTGTGAGATATGGCTAAGGAAACTTCCCTGCTTTTGAAATTCTAACAAGAAAAAGAAGAAATACATCCTCCTGCAAGAAGACTGAGACAGGACACGATGAATTTCTGTGCATTGGTGACTTCTACCCTACATAAATGTCCTTCCACAAAATGTAAAAATCAAAGTTATGCTACATCCTTTCTCAACTATAGGATTTATATTTAAAAATATATAATGCCCTCAGGCCAAGGAACATCTACTGTAGTACTTTCCATCACAGCTCATTGATCTCGTTCTACCATTTGTAACATCCTGCTACTGCCATGTTGCTGCAGTTAGCGTTAAATAGCGGACAAATCACTTAGTGACTGAACTGAAACTGAGACTGAGTTGGGGTACACTTTACACACACAGGCCATATGGTATACAGGCCCTTACACCACCATCTTGCCACGCACTGGAGAAAGACCTGAGAATGAGATCTCTGTTAGGCTGTGCTATTCCTTCCTGTTACTTACGGAGTTTTTTCATTTATTTTATGTTAGTCTAATCATGTTTGTTTTAAGGAATTGCTTTCGACTATCTTTGTCATAGCATGTGTTGTTTTGTCATGGGACTGTGATGAGCTTAATGCGTACATTAAAAGTGCAGTTTTCCATAAAAGATTTTCTATTACGGAAATCAAGTATGTTTTATGAAAACCTAAATAAAAAGTCTCCCAAGTTTAGGGTGTGATATAGTTGCACTCACACACTCTCACAATCATTCCCCCTTTTTTCTTTATATTGACAAATACTTGAAGAACAAAAATGAACTCTGCAGCCAGCTGTTCTTCCTAGATATGTCTTGTCTTCCTGGCTTAGGTAAAAGGCAAATTGCAGCTTAAGACTTCATTTGTGCATCAAATCTTAGTCCCCAGCAAATCAAGCCTGTTTCAGAAGCCTGTTTCTTCAGTCACAGCATTTCAACATGGGAAGCCAGGCTGTGCTCATGCCCCAAGTTGATTATGCCTTTTTAGCAGAGTCTTTAGTTACAGGTGCAAAAATGTTTAAGAACAAATGAACACAGTTTTGGGGAATTGTTTCCCTTCCTTCCATCCTGAATGAATCTTCAGAGCCTTTCTGACATTTAAAAATACATTATGTGAGAACTTTTTGAAAAGAATTAATATGGGATCTCAGATTGTCATTTTCAGACTAATTTCCACTTTGCTTCAAAACAATCTCTCCTGGAGCTACAGATTTATTTTATAATATATATTGGGGTCCTTTTATTGTTGGGTTCTTTAAAAAAAAAAAAGTTTATTCCTGCAGACTTAATAGGAAAAAGGAAACAATTATGTTACCAAACCCACAGTTTTCTTTTGATCACCTTGTAATAAAGTTACAGATAGTACTGAATGCTTATAGGGCATCATGTAGTAAAATTGTATATTCTGATAAAAAAAGGACATATAAGCTTACCAGTAGGAATTTGGAAATTGATACTCAGGAGGAATATGGTTCCTTATAATTCTATTTATAGCTGTTAAGCTTTGGATAGCATTAAGTGATATTGATCATTTGGATTCACATTAATTTTTCAGAGATTTCCTTGACTAGGGTGGTACTGAGATACCCATGCTTTCAAATGTTTTAGTCATTCAGAGAAGCAGCAGCACCCATATCACACGTGATAAGGATGACCAACAATCTGAACACAACATGAACAGTGATTAAGCAGATAATGAATATTAGAAGCTGGCAAATCATACATAGCTAGAATAAGAGACATTTTTTTACCAAATATATATGAAACAATTGAAAGGAAATAAAAAATAAAGGATTAAATCATAACAAATATTTTTTTAATAAATACTTCTAACCACTGTTAAAAATGAATAAAAATAAAATGTAGACTGTATCAGCAAGAGCATTTTAATACTGGTATTCAGTAAATCCTGGCATCTCATAAGGGAAAGGAATGGCAGTATCAGCCCCTCTGACATTTGTATGTATAAGTATATTTTCATTTATTGTACATCAAAACCAGAAAAAGAAATCAGAGAAGCATAGCCTAATTAAAGCTTTGGTCTTAGAGTCAAAGTAGAGCTGCAAAAATTAATCCATGCAGGACTTGCCAAAAGCACACACTTAATTGCAAAGAAAAAGAGAAGACAACTTTAATGATTACAATTTGCCTTATTTGGAAATATTTCCTCCTTTCATATATTATACATTAGGTCACTTCTGAAATTGTATTTTGAAATGAAATGCTCTTATAATTCACAATTTTATTTCCACTTCAGAATCAATATTTTTAAAAAGTTTAAACGTGTCCAATTTAAACAAAGCATCTTCTTCCCTTTTGAATAAAATATTACAAGTCAGCCCCAAACCCCATTTTTAATTCCTTTCTATCCCTCTTAAACCCTTTTTGTAAATTATTAAACATATATGTTTATATACACATGCTGCCTATGCATGTGCATATCATTAGACCCATTCTTGTCCACAGGCATAAACATTGCTTTCACTTCTGTTTTTGTAATAGGAGATAATAATAACATACGTCAGAGACCTGTCTTAAGCCTAAGTGTACTGATGTTAACAAAGCATTTATAGAAGTGAGGGTGAAGGATGCACTCAAGGGATAGTAACTCTGTGTTAGCAAAAGTACAGACACAACTTAATGACAGCTGGTGAAGAATCAACATTTTTCATTAGAGAATAGGTTTTGTCCAAATTAGTTTACTGGGTATACTGGGGGAAGGGAAGAGGAGATTATTTGGCATTGTCCTTTGCTTTTTTCTTTTTTTGTAAGTATTTTCATCTGGAATGTTGGTGGGTTTTTATTTAAAACAAAATTGAACTTTTTATCGTGTGAAAAGCTTTAATGTGGCACTTCAATGTATTTTTATGAAAAATAAGCATTTTTTAGAAAACAGACACTTTCTGAATTATGATTAGTCAGTCTAATCTAAATAAGTCACATTTGTCTCTCAATTTCTGATAAAATCAGGCTGTCTAGTACTTTTAGGATTGCTCATAGCCATACAGAGATGGTACTACTTCTCTTTGTAGAATTTTTCTTTCCTCCTTTCTCAGTTTTTTGCTTTCTTTCCCTAGTAGATCTGTTATTTATGAATGGTTGTACATAAAGGGAAAAGATCATTTGATGACTTCTCCAAATAAAAATATAATGCTGAATTTGTTTTAAGGTGCACAGGATGGGTAATAAGAAGGTAAAATGGTAATGAACATATGCTATTGGATTGAGAGGTTTGGGCCATGGCAAAGCAGGCCATCATAGTTCCTAATCTCTGGAGAGAATTGACCTCCAAATTTTAGCTGTACAAAAGCAACAAGGGGTGAGTGGGGACACACACATGCCTGATCATCAGGGAGTTAAAATGGACTTTGCAACCAATGCTTCTGTGAGATCTGAAAAGTAAAAGAATGGCTGGAAAAAGTGAGACAGTTTGCCATGGCAGAGCAGCTGCATGCAGCAGTTCAGTGCTCTTCGTACTGGAAATGCTGTTGGCTGGTACATGGCTTGTATTCTTCTATGCTTAAAAATGAAAATTGCAGCTACTCCACTGCTAAACTTGTTAGGGATTATCCTTAACACATGATTCATCTCTCAGTCATGGGAAAGAGGAATGAAGAGCTCCTGATGATGTAAGTCAAAATCTTCTTAGAGTGCAGAGCTTTTGGGGACTGTGCATCAGTATGCTGACACTGCAGTAACAGCTCCATACACTCCAAATACTTCATATTTTAGTGCATCTTTCACTCAGGACTCAGAGCAAATGCGAATAAATTGATCCTTGACACTTTCCATGTAAATTGCGTCATTGTTATTATGCTATATGAGAGAAAAATGAGGCACGGATTTTGGTTTAAGTTAGTCTGTGATTACACACAGTGTCTACAGCAGCTGTTGATCAGATTGTCCATTAAACTGAGCGTCATAGTGATGAGATTTGGGCAATGGCGAAGTAGTGCTAAATTGTTGCAGTGGAAACCAGATCAAATCCTAGAGTTGTGCAGCAGCAGCAACTGTCAGCTATGCCTGCACAAGTAAGCCCACTGGAGAGCTTAATTTAGGCTTTTCATTTCAGCTAGACTATATGAAAACAGTACTCAAATAACAAGCATTAACCAAAGTAGAAGTCACTTAACCCTTTTGTACAGTTGTTTACATGCTTTAACAGAGTTGAAGAAAATAGTCATCACACGCATTATCTTCCTGTTTATTTTTGCTGGGTTTATTTAATAGTCATTTGGGATGGATATGGATATATTACCATCTGGAATTATAAAAAAAATGCAGAAATAGCTATACTTAGCTTCTTGCTTGGGATGCTAGAAATGCCTCAAGTATATGTCCAGGCAATCACAATCTTCTCTATTTATTTTCTACTTATTACTGTAAATTGTTATACTGAATTACTGATGAAATTCTTACTAGAAGAAATTCTGCTGATACCATTATTTCACTCCAGTGATGAACTAAAATCTTTTATTCATATAACATAGAAAACATTTGTGCATTTATTATGCTACATTATGCTATTTTTAGATGAAGAATCATAGAATCATAGAATAGTTAGGGTTGGAAAGGACCTTAAGTTCATCTAGTTCCAGCACCCCTTCCACAAGCAGGGACACGTCCCACTAGACCATCTTGTTCAAGGCCCCATCCAGCCTGGTCTCAAACACTGCCAGGGATGAGGCATCCACAGCTTCTTTGGGCAACCTGTACCAGTGCCTCATCACCCTCACAGTGAAGCTGAAGGAATTCTAATCTATCAGTCTTTATTGAGCAATTAAACATAAAATTAGCGTCTAGTAGAGAAAATGGTCAATCTAGCAAAATTGGAAAGTTCAGCTGACACAAAATCACTGGCTTAGTTATTCACTGAGAAAAATGCAAACTGCTCACAAATGATGCATATAGGAAAGCCACGTAGAACTCATCTTTTACATGATTTGTAGTTATTTGTATAAACCCAGCAAAAAAATTCTTAAGATCACATTTTTTCCTTACTGTTTTTACACAACTGCTTTTAAGTCCGCACTGACAAACAAACAAATGCCATCAAACCTAAGAAGCTTCTGCATTGCAGCTGTCAAACACCCATTTCACATTTAGTGTCATTTGGCTGAACAGCAGCTAGTCCCTCGCTCTATAGACAACCCAGCCTCAGCTGTCCAAACTTGATACCCAAAATATGGTGATGGTCCCCCATGACTGTTACTTGCAGTGATAATTCCCATAATTACTCAGACACACTTTGTCTCCCACGATATTCAGTTAAAAGAGATGCACTGTCTCTGAAAAACTTACTTTTAAGGTCCCACTCTTAACTCCCCTCATCATGCAGTCAGCAGCAGCATGTTAACTTGTTTTTCTTGTTGAAAAAGTTTCTATTATGTGACTACAGCAGAGAGGAAACGCAACAATAAATCTTCAAAGACAATCCCTGTGATTAGCACATGTAATCCATAAGAGAAGTAAGAAGAGGAATAGTTATTAAATATAAATGGTTTACTCACTGTGTCATCGCTAAACTTGTGATTAGTGAATCCCTGAGATTTTTCATTCATTATTTTATTTACTTTTTTGTATAATGAAATAGAATGGTAGAAGGAAGAGATTTGAGCTGATGCCACAAACATCTCTTTATTTGCCGAGGTGTCTTCCTGTACTCCCTAGCTCAGGAAATAAAAGTTTAGGAGCCTAGTCCCTGTAAAGCTACTTGCCATACCTGCAAAAGTGCTGTGTGAGTTTTTCTGGTTGGTACAAAGTGGCAATGTTTTAAAGGTACAGTAGATGATTACCCAGTGACAGTATGTTGATCATTGCCTTTAGTAGTAAGCATGAACTTAAAAGAGGATCAACCAGCACAATTTCCTGTTTGTCTACAACAGCCCATTTAGGTCTGTCTTAAACTGATAAGTGACTTCAGTGCTCTCACCAATGATGCTACATTCTGGTCCTGGAAGAGAAACTGGGAAAAATGCAGAGAAGGGTAGCCTGGATGTATGTATGGAGCAGTTTTTCACACAAAGAATGATTGAATAGGCTTTTTACACCTCAGCGTGGAAGGGACTTACTCTACCTTGATATGATAAAAGTATCTAAGACTATGAAAGATACTTGTCTCTTCTAGCACAAGCTTTAGAGGACAACAGATTAAACTGGCAAGTGACCAGTCTAGAACAAACAAAATAAAACATTACTTCACTTGGGATTGTGACAATGCTGTGAAACCCCTTTCTGCAGGATGCACGGATTGCTAAATGCTTGCACTGATTTATAGACCTATAAGGATGGATATACCACAGGCATGACAATTCAGATTTGTTCAGGCTGATTTGACTCAGAATATCAATTCCTATGATCTTCATGGCACAGCCTGATGTAGTATTTGGCTGAGCCCACAGCTGTATTTCAGCAAGGCCCAAAGAAGTGTTAATTAGTCAATGCTTACAAGTGTGGGTAGAAACAGTGTTCTACTAAGATGTTGGGATGGAGCTTCACTGCTGCATTTGCTAGGTTATTAGCATTCCTGATTCGGAAATAATGTTGATAGAATCACGATCTCTGGCTTGAGTAATTCAGATGTCTTTTATAGTGTCTAACTCCTTGTTAGGTGAAAATTGTTCTACCTTCTTGACAGCTGCAGAGGTTGGCTGCATTGGTGGAAGCTTCAGGAGGTTTGCTGCTGAACTCTGGCGACTGGAGCAGGTAGGCATTCATCCACTTCTTGGAAAACCAAAAGTTGTATTACAGGTCTCTAAGCTGAAAAGAGGCGAAAGAGTATTTGGTTTCTATCTTGAGAAACTCTTTATCTGAAAGTCTGTGATATCTTCTGGATATACAGAAGAGTGGCTTCTAGAAAGGCTGTGGCTCCCAGTGGTGTAGTAATCTGAGCTCCTGAATACAGGGCTTAATCCCTGTACCAATTTAGAAGGTATGGAAGGTACGGAAAGCTTTTTCAAGTTGACATCTGACTGATGAACAAATATGGTTTCTATAACCTGTGTTGCTTTACTTTGGATTTTGAGTGTGCATCTAATCTCTGACTGACCTGAGTTTCAGATAGGCTGATTAATTCACTGGCACCTGTCTTTCATCTCCAGAGAATTTTTTGCTGTTGCTGTTAGAGGATCCTTCTTTACAGATACTTTTCAGACAGCAAAGGATAGAAGGAAGGCTCTAAACCAAGAGGAAAAAAAGAATAGGGGAGACTAAAGGACTGGCAAAGAGAAAACTGTTGTCAGGACCTGTAGTTCACTTCTTTGAGGCTGACATGTCTTATTTTGTTAAATTTAACTGAGAGCCGTAAGCAGACTTCTCAAAACTCAGCACATAAGAGCATCAGAAGATTGGCATGTGTATCTAAAAGAACCATGCTAAATGTAGTAGAAGTAATGTACTAAAATGTATCTTTATTTCCTGTAATTTCATGGAGTAATTTTGCTTAGGCTGAGTTTTTAGCACCTTTTTCTTAAGTGTTTTTGAGCTACCCTGAAAACCTACTGAAATCCTGAGGTATTTTATGAAATAGATGGGTCCAGGGGGGATTCATAAGCCAAAGTTCTCCAGCCTCTTCAGTGTGCTTTGAATACTGGCTAAATGAATGGGTTGTTGGGAGACTGTCTGCTTGCATAGACATTGACCGTCTTGTTTTGACCTGGAATATAAGAAAGATTGACTGCATTGCTGCATTGCTTTTCTTCCTGGGATCTCTCTTTCTCCCCTTTTTTTTTTTTTTTTTTCCAAATGACCAGAATCTTTAGATTTTGTGGAATGTGGTAGGATAAAGCAAAACCTGCCTCCAAGAGAAAATGACACTGATTCTTTTACTAATACAGCCATTTACAGAAGTGCTAATCTGTCCTAGGAAACATGAAGGCTTTGTTTTGTTTTTAGAAATTCTTCTACAAAGTCATCAGATATGATCTTTTTTCCTCTTGTTCTTTGCCTGTTCAATTTTTCAAGAACTAGCTTCAGGCTGAACAGAAAGAAAAGATTTCCTGACAGGAAGATTCCTTAGGCTGTGGAATAGTCTCTTAAGGGAGCTGATAGAAACTTTGTCACTTTGGATTTTGAAAGTAGATTGGAGTTTGGGGGGGAACTAAACCTTTTAAATATAGCACATGAGGAAAAAAATGTGTTAATAGAGAGGATGGACTAACTGGCTTGATAAGGCTATCTTTTTATGTCTATTTTCTATAGATATTTGCACAGAAACATGAGCATTGCTAATTAAATGCTCATCTGCTTCATGTGCTTATGGCTTACCAGTTATACTCAAATCCTATCTGTCACCTGAGGACAATTAAGTGGGCTGAGAAGCATCATTTTGTGACTGCACCTGGCCAGGAGAAGGTATTCCAGATGGACAGCATAGGAAGCAGGAGACACCTAGAATAGGAAGAGGGGAGGCTGTCTTTTCAATCGGCAATGGCAAGTAGTTGTAAATGCATTCATATAAACAAAAAAAAAATTGTTCTGGTGTGTTACTGGTAGAAGCACATAAAACTCATAAATGTGCTTCCAGTATCAATAAAAGAGCTGTGCATTTTTCTTCAGACAGCTAAGGGTTTTGTCTCCAATTTTGTATGAGATTTGTCACTGTCATTAAAGACAGGAGAAAATATTTGGATATTTCAAGAGCTGACCAAAGAAAAAAAACATGAAGGATGTTGGAGATGAAGAAATAATATGCATCCACACTATCAAGTGAGGCTAAAGCTAGGAATTAGGTAGCGGCTCTGCAGCGTAGGTATATAAAATATGTCTTGGATCTGTTTAAATGCTGCCCTGGGGGCTACCCAACTGCATTATAAAATAATGGGTCCAAATTTACCATGGTGCTGTGATGGCTCACACTTTGTGCATTCTCATTCAGGCTTTCCTTGCTAATGTGCTGCCTGTGGCTTCCAATGCAAAGGCCATTTCATTTGAGTCAGAAAATATCTGATGAATAATTATATTTGTCTCTAAACACAATGTTTTCTCAGAACTCTTCAAGTGGTTTCAGTGGCTTTTTAAAGGCCATTTTCAAAGCTTACAGCAATGTCTTCTGGTAATGAAATAATGACATTGCCTCAATTATGTGCTGCAAGGGAAGATGAGGGCTTAAACTGCCATTCAGCTTCAGAATTACTGCTGTAATTTTAAAAGTATCTGCCTTCCCTTTCATTTTAAGCAAAATCGTCCCACCCGTTTGTAAAGGTAATGTCGTCCCTGGCCAGGAAGCGCCCCTCCTTGCCATGATATCTTCCTTCAGAGAGATGACACTAACAGCCTTGTTTTGTGACATCTGAATCCAGACAGCTTAAGTCATCCCAATGCTACTATTTTTTGGCTTTTTCTCACCATATCTGTCCATTATGCATGACCAGGAGACTGAAAGAAGAGCCATCAACCTTTGTGCTGGTACTTCCCAGCAAATATTTTTTATATATATATGCATTTTATCTATAAAAAGGTGTATGTGGAAGAGAGGCTTGCTTCTTAGTGAGAGGAGGGAAGGACTGAAACTTTTTCTGGAAGCAAATATTACAAATCCCGGCATGGTGACAAATTGCTGTGGACTCTGGGGTGCCTCTCTGCAAGGCTGCACTGTTTGCAGCCCCTGGCTGGTGTTTGCGGGCTGGGAACATCTGTACAGACCTGTGGTGTATGTACCCTGTTTCTCCTTTGTAGGAGCACAGCCAAATGTCTGGCTTCTCTGCTCCTCCTTGCAAGGTCTCACATGAGGATAGTTTCAAATAAATTCACCTCTGGTATGTATAACAGGGGGCTGTAAGATGGTTGTGAAGAAAGAGTAAGAAATACTAAGTCTTGCTAAACATAAGCATTCAAAAATCATTACTCTGAACATCAAATGAGATAAGCTTTTGTGGCATAATCTGCATTTAGTAGAGCTGTTTAGTTTTAGGCTTCTTTCTCCAGTTTCTGAATTATTATGGATCATCTTTTTAAAACTGAATTAAGAAATCCCAAAAAGGTCTTCCCTAACCACTCCAGGAACTGGAGAAGTAAAATCCCCCCCTTTTGAATCTTGCAGCAAATGCAGAAATTGGCAACTCTTGAGTCCTTACTCAGGGTTGTCTGTGTTTCCCATGCAGCTGTATTAAGGTATTAATTGTCTATTAATTGTCTTAAAATATAATATTGTAATGTACGTAAGATGTATTAAGTTTGATATTATTTTCTCTTTGTGCATTTCAAGCTAAAGACAGTTTCTTATAAAAATGTTATGCAGGATTTTGTGGTGTTTCTTATTTGGTGTTTATAACCTTTTTTAAAAAACAGATTACACAATGTAATAGTAGCAGTGTTGGTTGTTTTTCTCCATAGAGTTTTAAATATACATTTTTTTTTTTAAAATTATTGTTAAAGTATTCTGAGAACTAGAAACTTGAACATCAGTGTACCTGTTGATTCAAGAAAACCAGGAAATTAAATGGATTCTTGTAGAGAGAGAAACTGATCTGTAGAACCCTGCTGATCAAGACAAGAAGGATGAAATAAAAGCCAAAAACGTAAAAGGGAGAAAAAGAATTTAAAGTTCTTTCATTCCTTCAGATGTAAAAGGATTAGTGTAGGGGAATATAGGAGAAAAATTTACACAAAAGTTTGTTTAATTTGGGCTCTTTTAAATTTAAAAGACCTTCCTGAAGAGATTCTCTTAACCACAAAATTCAGATGTAAAATAATATAAAGAATTTTAGGCATGCTCTGGTTTTAGTCTGTACGTCACTTAGCTTTTAGAATTAATATTGATACCAGCTCTTGGGTTTTGTAAAAGTTCGAAACCTGTAAGAACTCCTGAAAATTGTTATTAAAACACTTAGTTGTTTAAACTATCATAACTTATCTTCTTATAAGTTGCTGATATCTCATGAAGGATTTGGCTACTGTAGAGAAGCCAAGTTTCCAAATTAAAACCTTATTTTTTTCTTTCTTAATTACTCCCTCCTTCACCCCAAATTTGAACCAAGCTCTAAGGACTTTCATTGCCCTAAATGACAGATGATGAATCATATATGGTTTAAAATTTTATTTCTTTAATTCTGTTCTCCCCCTAATACAGAGATTCTATTAAGACTCTGATGCTTGTGTCTGGTACAAGTATAGGCAACAGCCTAAGATAAATTAGTGAATAACAGGAGAGAATATTCCATTTTGACAAACTAGATACCCAGTTTCAAATGACTGTGATTACACTTTTCTTCCCCCTTCCTTGTCTTGCTAGCATGACAGCAAGAACATTTCCTTCAAAAAACACATTTTGAGCCTGTCAGAGATAATAATTTAAGGTCAGATTTTTCAAATGTGCTCAGCCTACTGAATGCAGATGGGGTGCTAAGTACTTCAGGGTTTTGTGGGTTGTTTTCAAGTTCTGCGTTTGGTTTTGTTTGTTTGGTTTCTTATTTCTTATGATCATGCAGTAAGAATTCTGAGTAACTTTAAATAAATTCAGCTTCTATGTAAATGCCTCAGGTCTGCAATAGTTGGTTCTTAATAACTTTCTTATTTTGGAAAAACACCTTGGTCGTGGGATTTTCAGGTATTCCTCAATTGGCCAAATCCTGCTCTCATTGCAATCAGTAACAATACTTTAATCTAAAAGTAATGTGATGTGGGCATTTGGTCCTGCTTGCCATCTTGACTGTCTGTAGATATGTATTTAGGAATAAACTTCATCTGAGCTCACAAAGGACCAAATCTGTGCCTTAGCACAGGTCCAGGCATTTTGCTTCTGTGGTGTAGGCACATGTGGTACCAAGTGACTTGCCTCTTAACTTGCCAACAGGTGTACTAATTGTGGTTTTTCCCTAAATCTACAGCAGATATTTGGGGTTTAGATGCCTGTATAGAGGTGTTCTATGTACAATCCTATAGGATTGGTGAGGAGAAGTACATTTTCATGGTGCTGTTCTGCTTGGCTACAGTAGAGGAAGCACTTACTAAGGCAGATATCTACAGAATGCCTGGTAAATCATGTCCTAGAGCTGCCCGAGTCTTTTGGTTCATCTATAAAGGTCACCAGGTGGTTAGCTAATATGTGAATGTCTATATTACAAGCCTCAAAGCTAAGCTCAGAACCACCGCTGGACATAGTTGTCATCATAGGTGGAAAACATAGTGGTCATTCAGTGCGCAGAAGCTCTTCCGCTCTGTCTTAACTTTGCATCCTTACCTTATTTTTGCCCCAGTACTTTCACTTGGGAAAGGCAATTCAGTGTTAGTTCCTTCTGAAATCTTTACCTACAGCTCTGATGCTGTGTAGCTGTACACTCCGCTATGGCCATTTCCCCTTAAAAGTGCATTTTTTCATTGTAGGACAGTTTGTCCTGAGACTATTTTAGTAGCACAGACACAGAATTGGAGTGGTGATTCATTCTTTAAAACATCACGTATTTTGTATTGTATCCATCTGTGATATGATGATACCTTTTTCTTTTGATTATGTTCCTTGAATTCATTATGTTCTTTGAACTCTTTAGGTGCTAATTTAGGGAATCCTTTGCTTAGCTTTTTTTGCAAGCTTTTTTGTTGTTGGTGCCACTATTACTCATGGAGGCAATAAGCAGAAGGAGGTATTTGGTTTGTTTGTTGTTTTTTCTCTATTTATGAAATAATTTTTATTTGTAACGGATGAACCTAGAGTCGAAGAAACCAGATCCTAGCACATCAGTGCCTTCTGGCTTTATTATTGTAAGAGGAATACATTTTTTCCTTGACATAGCACAAGCCAATATAAATCTTTGTATTCTTTTTTTTTTTTCCCACCTCTTCTATCTATCCTCTTAGAGCATATGCTGAGGATGAAACCCATAATAGAAGGTCAGTGTAAAGCATCTGTTGCAAATTATCCAACTGAGATTGACTGTTTTTTTCATCTTATGTGTTAAACTCTCTTGATTTGGATTTCAGCTTAGACGTCAAATGAATTTAGATAATGATACATGCCATGACTTAACCTGCTATAGAGCTCCTGAAATTCAATAAATCCGACCTTGATAATTAATTGATATTTAGTCACAGGATGACCTTACACCTTCCTAATAAACCTTCAGGAAATCAATAAGTTAACACATAAAGAACCCTTCTGAAACATCTTCTGTGGATTAGGCTTCCAGGAGTGACTGGCACTGAAGCTTGCAGCCTTCTTGTGCTTGAAGGTGTCTTGTTCTGGAACAACTTGTGCTTCTGAGCTTTGTAGAGATCCTTCTAGGATTGTTTAAATATAATTTATAACCAAACTTGCAGTAAAATTCTCAAAGTATAGTGCTAGGCAATCTTCTAATCTGTACTGCTAATGTAATCATTTTCACTTGAGTCCTGATTTATTGTTTCTGAAAGAAACCCTGCACTCTGGTGGTATTTTAGTCAACTTATTTTGTTGTGGCAATAACTGTGATGTACCTAGTTTTCTTCCTGTATATCTCTCAGCATTTACTGCTATTAGAAGTGAATCTCATTAGTTCAACTAAGTTAATCAGATAAGAGAGTAGGAAATCCACCAGCGACCATACCATTTGGTGGAAGGGATAAAGGCAACCAAGTGAAATCGATGGAGTTTTTCTCAGCCCAGCTGGAATGTTAAATACTTCACTGCTAAGATAATTTGAGAGTTCAAAATCTGTTTCTGTTCCTATTGGAAATGTGAAAAAAGTAATTTCTAACCAATTCCATGAAGTAATTGTATATGGATCAGAAAGGGGGATGTTGATGTGGGTAGCAAGAGGTTCTTTAGCCATACAAGGCAATCTTGGAATATATAAGGCTTTAGAACTCTTGTGAGTGTTTTGTTTGGTTTACTTCTGTGTGGAATGAAAAGTTAGGAATGTGAAACTTTCTTTCTCAGCCTTTTGACTCTGTGTCTGTGTTTTCCCTTCCCAAAAGGGACAAGGTGACCTGAATCTATGCTGAGTTTCAATGTTATGTTATGGCAAAGCCTGATGAATAGGCAACTGCAGTTTGTTTACAGTCTTGGCACAGAAAGTCACTACGACTGAAATTCAGCTGAGACCCATACATTGAATAGCAGATCTGTGCAAGCATCTGTAGCATTGCTGCAAACTATAGTATAAGGAAATAAGAGTCCCATTTTTCTTGAGATTATGGGTACTCTTTGTATTTCTGGCTTTCTGTTAATCAAGAAAACTGCAGCTAGAAGTTTGTTTACAGTGAAAAGAAAAGCTTATTGCTTGTGGGACCATTGAATCTGGGGAAAGTATGCAGATTCAAACAATACTGCAGGCAAATACATAATCTCATCTGCTGCAGGGGCTCTCTCAAAGTCAGTAAAATAAGAGCTCTCACGCTGCAGGAGGTCTCTGCCTCCATTACCACAGGAGAGAACTGAAGCAAGGCAGACACACAGCCAGGCTTTCTCCCTTATTCAGCTCCTTAACAGGGACATGCATGCAGATGGCTGTCATAACCACTGACTTGCAGGGAAAGAGAGGCCTGAGAAGATGTCATTAATACGATTTTTGCTTCTAACCTGCCTTGCAGTGGGTGCTTTGCTCTTTTTCTGGTCTTCAATTTGTTGGTAGCTGAGACTTTCTTGCTGCATTGGGTTCCAGCAGGTGCTTTTGATTTCTGCAATGTGTTCTCTTTCATATTGTCTTATGCTGCCCTCCCTATACCAAAGTAAACAAAGAGTAAACCCTTTATAAGTGACTACACGACAAGCACAAGATAGAAGTGATGTTGCCTGTTTTAATCTTGTGGCTGAGATGGGATTTGAGTTCTCTGTGATGTACGACAAAATGTTTCATACAGTGTTCAGAGTTTCGCTATTTGTTGCCACAAATGGCTGTGACAAAGACAGCTTAATTCCGCATCTTCTTTTGTCACTTAGATTCATATTTTGTGATGAGGATCAGGCAAAATAGTCAGTCCTATCACAATACTGGTATTTGATCATCTGTTTACGATACTTACCTACAAAGACCTTCATTTGAATTGGAGAATGGTGGCAAAATGACAAATGAAGAAGTGTAGTGGAGGCGTTTTAAGTTGGAATTATGTTTATATTGAGAAATCTGTAATCAGTAATAATTTTTTTCTAAAACTGCATAATGTGAAGAGAGACACATGGTTCACAGCCATGACCATTTAAAATAAACACTATCTAAGACAAAATTTTCCTTCTCGGTGCATTACACTTTCCCATTAACAGCAGTATTGAAAAGGTGTTACTATAAGTACAGCAAACTTTTGCTTAACACCATGTAGCACTGTTCCAGGAGGTTTAACCCTGGAGATCTAATATACAAATTGTTCCACCAGTTTCTGCTTAGTTTTGTTTCACAAAGGAAAAGAAAAGGAGGAGTATAGGTTCAGAGGACAGATAAAAAAGTCTGCCTCTTCTCGTAAACCTAAACCTTCAGTTATGACTCCATAATGGCTGAATAAGTATATCTTTTCCCAGAGTCCCAGCAGGTGTCCTACTTTCTGACAGCAATTCCTGAATCTCACTGAGCAGATAATTTGAGCTAAATCATACATTGTCCCCTCATCTGGGGTTCAGAAGGTGAAGAAGTGATAAGTGTTTTGTGAGGTGTTTCTGATGTATGGGTTTCCGTGAGGTTGTGAATGTTGATTAAAGAAGTGTGTCAGAGTCCAGGGGAAAGGATATTTCTGCTAGATAAACCTCTGTAGTGTGATTTTTTTGCAGATTGCCTCTGTTAGAAAGAAGAACCTGTATTAACTTTCAAGGAGACCCTTAGAGTTAAGGGGCAGGGCAAAAAGCAACAGCCATATTAGTGAGCTGTTTTAACCTGTAGAGAAAGTTTGTGGTTTCAGATATCTTTCTGTTGCTTCCATGAGAAAATGTAGGAGTGTCAGACTTTGGATGTGTTCAGGTAGGATGTGACAGCCTGCATTCAAACCCCTGTTCCTCTAGATGTAGCCCAGAAGCATGAACTTCTGTATCCCACCTTCCAGCTAGATGCTATAATCTCCTGGCTGCTCTGGAGTTTGCTCTTGGTTGCTTCTGCTGCACATGCATCTTTAAAAACAGGCTGGTGTACAAGTGAGAGCAAGTGAATGAGTGTGATTATCAGTGGGGACATCTGAGATGCAGGAGGTGTTTTTCTAGAACTGCATCTGAGTTGGGAAGAGCAGAGACCAGGTCTCCTAGCCTGGGTAAATGACAGTCTGACCTAGCGGTTAACCAGAGGGCTCTGGTTTTCTTCAGTCTCTGTGGGTTTGAATAGAATAAGTTGAGATACATTTCTCTATGACTAGCCTTTTCCAAAAGAAACAGACTTTCTAGTTAGTCCCTCATCAAGCCCAGCTATTGAGAAGAAATTTAGCTGATTTAAGTGGCATATGCAGCTGAAAACTGTCCCATGTGAGATGTTAGAGCAAGTTTAAGTACCATCTGTTTGAAGCGGTACCTGCCACTTTAAAAAGATGACATGTTTGCAAAAAGATTTACATGAACCCAGAAATTATGAAAAAGAAAAAAATCACATCAGGTTTAATGAAATATTCAGGCCTACCTCCTCCATATTTTTTTTTTTTTTTCCCTTTTTGTTCGAATCCCTCCACCCCAAAATCTTTCTTTGAAAACTCTCATTGCACACCAGAAATGCTTTGGAGGAAAAAATATAACTAATAGAAGGGAAATTGAAACATCAAATTCAGGAACCTATTATCTACATAGCTGTAGCTATGTAACCACACTGTAGATGTTTGTTATTTCCATGCCTCTATAGCAAGAGTCAATCTTTGATTCTTTCCATAACTAAAAATGAAACTAATGCTATCAGAAGTTCTGGATTTGACAAATCTGGAATCTACAGTTCTTTAGAAGAGCACTGCAAGTAAGATCTGAAATTATATGTCCTTACATAAGAGACGTTTATCTCGAAGTCCTAACCATATCAATGTGGCTTTCTGCTGCAGTGCAGTACTACTTGGAGCAAACAAGAGTTTCTAGTGGCATAAACTATGGTTCATTGTGAACAGTAAGGATTCATTTTGAAATCACCTTCTTGGTGTCTGTTTCTTTAATGTTGAAAACATTTTTCAGGCTTCTCTGGGTGTGTTAGGCAACTAATAGACATTATAAGATCCTTGGCTCATCTCTCCTGCCTGATGAGCAGAGGGAAATAGATGAGAAGTGGATTAGAGGGTTTCTTTTCCCGCACTGTTCCAGCACACTATCTTTTTTCCATTGTT
>JANHGB010012561.1:0-23997 GCA_026283785.1 Coracopsis vasa | reverse complement strand
TACTACTATATGCAATAATACTTCCTATAGACTTTATACCACTTTTCTAGTAGGTGTAATAAACCCATGATTTTTCTCAGTGCTTACCTGCTACCATACCATAATGAGTTTGATATCTCCAGGAGTAATTTTCAAATAAGTTTGCTTATTTATGATTTTTCCATCAGCTTTAAACTTCACTTAAAAATGCTGTTTCAATTGATTGCTAGTTTTTATGGTTTTACAGACATATTTTCTTATTAAAATTATCATAACCAGGAAATTATGGAACAGGAAGTTTTTGTATGCATAAATGCTGCATTGCAATAAAGAATATAAAGAATCCACACCTAAAATGTAGTCTTAAAAGCAATCTTCACAAAGTCTCATTAAACATCCAACTTTTTTCTATGTCCCAATTTCTGTTTCTGTGTCCCAATATATAACTCTTTAACTTTTTACCTTTCCAAGATGTAAAATTAACAATACTGACATTTGCATGGCATTGGTTTAAAAATGTCAGTAGAGGAAAATGAAAAATTAGAAAAAACAGAACAATATTTATCAGTTGCAAAGATTTGGCCATGATAGATGCTAACATCAACGTTGACAAAATTATACACCTGAAAATATTTTTCTCTTCAAAATAGAAGTTTCTATGTTTCTGGCAGGTGATATTTATATAAAATGTATAACAAGAATTACTATGGTAACAAAAATTTATAAAAAATGATTATTTTTTGTATTTCTCTTTCATTCTTCTTTCAGAATAGATTATCTCAGTGTATTAAGAAATCTTTGTATTCTTTTTCCTCAACTCTGCTGTGGAGCTCCCTTAATTATTGACCTTTGGCCAGAGATACTGAACTGTTCACAAGGCCCAGTATTAAGAAGTGCTATGCTGCTTTGCATGTCAGATGCTAAGGCATGTTGCAAATCACAATTGTAATACTAAATGATTCCACCAAAGAGAGACACTTTTTAAAACTGCATATGAAAAATAACAGGTACATTACAAGGCCAATCTCTTGGGATATTTAAATTAGATTGGGAAAAAAATATCCTCATAGTAAAGATACCATTCAGTAGAAAACAATCTTAAAAGAGATGGAAAGCACCTATTAGTTTTATTTCTATTCCTATTTCTATTCCTATTCCTCTATATCTTACAGGATTCTGTGCTTACAAACATATAAGTTCCACTCCACTGAAATAAGGATATTTTATTGTTTTCAAACTTTCTCATAAACCTGATATATTTTAATTACCAAATAATCCAGTTTGCACTTCACAGACAGCCATTTGCTGAGCGACAGAAACTTAACAAAACAATGACTGACTGAAAAAGTGAAATATATTCCTGTAAACAGAAAGTACCTGGTGTGTCCTTGAAGTCTACTCTTTTGGGAAGGTGCCAGAGAAAAATATTAAACCTCATAATACATGAGAGGATTGTTTTGCTTTTAATAAGTCAACTTAAGAAATTCCCATAGACTTGTATGAGCCAGAAACCCTTCAACTTCTGAACATCACAAATGCTCAAAAATAAGGTACGGAGACAAAAAGTAAGTATCTGCTATAGAGTTCATTCTAAAGACTGATGAAAGAAAGTTACTTAGGCTCTCGGTGCATTGATCTTAAAGAAAATAAAAATATTCTCAGTCTAGTGTTATGTTATTCATAGGAGGTTAGCATCAGCTGAAACCTTCCTTCAGTGTCCAGTACTCCTCTTAATACCAGTACAGTAGCTTCAAAGCAGCATTCGGCAGCATTGTAGCTTACAAACAAAAGCAAATTAAAATCTCTACTCTCCTCACCTCAGCCTTGCTGCCTGCAGTGCTGCAGCCTGGGCTACTACAGTCACCGCTCCAAGCTTTTCACACAGCAAATTCCCCTCTGCAGCTCTGCAGGCAGCTTATCTACAAGAATTGCTACCCCTACTTTACAGATGAGGACTCAGATGAACGAAGAGGTTATATGTGCGGCAAATATAAGACATTAAAATCAGGCCTTTATCCCGAAGACCATACTGATCTGCTGCAGGATCTGTCACTTTTGTCCTTCGTTAGCATAAATATATATTTCTAGGTTGTGACAAGCACTGTGAGTGCAAATGCACTGGAATACGCTTGAGCTTTGTAACTGGTCCAGAGAAGTAGCACATGTTACAGTTGGAACACGCACGACTAGGCAAAATCAAAGAGTGTATACAGGAACTCCTCCTCCTACAGAGCTCTATGGACTCCACAATTTTTCTTGTAGCATGCCAGCTCATGATAAAAAGGCATGGATGAAAAATATCAACTGTTGTCAATGTAAATATACATACTATGGTATTCGAATTACAAATCTGCTATAGCAATGTATTTTTAACCTGCAAGAAGTACAGAAACAGAGATTAGTTACTGTGAAGATAAAACAAAAGAATTTTTTTTATTGAGGTCTGGCATAAGTTATGGCCTATATTCAAGACAAAGTAATGAATCAAAATTGAATTTAGTTTTAATCTCCTTTTTGACTTGCTTTCATTTCCCAGTCACATTTAATCTGAATGAATATCTCAAATGTTTTGTACAATGTAGTTAGCCCCGTACAAAACTCCACCACAAATTTCTTAAAATAGCCCAGAGCCCAGGAGAGACTACAGAATCACAGACTGGTTTGGGCTGGAAGGGACCTTAAAGCTCATCCAGTTCCAACCCCCTGCCACAGGCAGGGACACCTTCCATTATACAGGTTGCCCTAAGTGCCGTCCAGCCTGGCCTTGAACACTGCCAGGGATGGGGCATAATTCTGTGCTCGCAGGGGGGCTTTCCAGATCACTGGAAAAATCCAGAGATCTCTGTTTTTTCCGTCTCACTATTGGACAAAAGAGAAGCCTCAAAGCCTCGGAAGGGAAGCTGAAGGACAGCCAATGCACAAGCAAGTGCTGGCTGAACAGCGTGGATCCTCTCACCAGATGCAGCTCCGGTCAGAGGGCTGCTCAGAGCTCTATTTAAAGCACGAAAGACGTTTTCTGCTTCCTAACTCTGATTTCAGATGGTGCCCACTGGTGTTTAAGCTGCATTGAATAACCTCAGCAAACCCTTATTTCCAGTTTGGAGGACTTTTTCTTCTGATGGTTTTGGAGCTTTAAAGTTTTGGAATAAATCTGGCTTAACACCCACACTTAAAAATGCAAATAAGCTTTTCAACAATGAGGCTCCTGAAGAGCTTTTCCCCCTCCATTTATTGAAAATATAAGAGTCTTGCACACTAAGCCACATTATCAAAGGGGGAAGAGACCTGTGGGAGGAGAAAAAAGTGAGCAAACCCCATGCAAAATGCATGAGTCTTGATAGCTTTCTCTAGTCCACCATATGCATATTTCATTAATTCATTACAACAACTACTACGTCTATAAGTCAAAAATGCCCAATTGTTCAAATAAAATGATGAGACTAATATACAGAAAACAGGTGCTGTTGGAAGAACACTGCCACTCTGCAAGCTGAAGTTGCTACATGGCTGTCAAGACTATTGTGACTTGCAGGCTTGACCAGAAGGAGAAATAGGAGAAGAATAAAATTATTTCCTCAGCATCTGTGTGAAGGAAAATGATTAAAAGCCTGTTGTGACACAAACACTGATCCTCAAAAACATTTGTAGTAGCTTTGCTACAAAATGTACTTTCAGTCATTGCTAGCTCACATCCAAAATGAAAGTCCAAAAACAACAGACTATGTTTACAATTGGAATCTGCATCGGGATAGACAATAAAAAGATGACAAGGACAAAAATAAATAAATCACCAATACGAAAGTACTCTGTGTTTCCTTCCAGATGTCAGACTGAGTGCTGCGTATTCCATACACGAAAACAGCTTGAGAGCAAAATGGGAATGAGAAATTCAGTGTGTCACACACGAAGAAAAGACATGGTTGTTCAGAGCTTTCAGCAAGGGTGAGTTTCAAACAGGGCCCTATGCTGCTTTATGGTTTCCATATGGGAACTAATTTCTGATCATATGCAAATCCACTCTAGCAGGCACTAACTACATATAAAGCCCTTTCCCACACCCTGGAAGGGGGTGTTTGAAAGAGATAAGAACACCATGGACAGAGCCATCAGGAATTGTAGGGACTGTGCAAAAGTATAAAACAGGTGGCCAATACCAATGGAAATTTTCTTCATCTAAAAGCACCCTTAAGAGAGGCCCAATTGTTTGCCAGCACAGATACAGAGGTTCAAAAGTCTTATTGATTTGGCTGATCAGAATTCTGAACAACAAACAATAATCTAAACACCTATTCATTCCTGAGATCCAATAAAAGTAGAATTTAGACATACATGGTTCCAAATTTTGATCAGCAAAACAATTCAAGGTTTTAAATTTGAGATTCATAAGGAATGTCAGAAGAGCATTTTGGATGAGATCAGGAAGGTCTCACCATCACCCACTCCAGTCTTACACACACCAGGTCCAACACTGAATGCTTTGAGGGCATGATCTGGGCATCTTCGGGATGAAATTAAGCATAACAGCCAAGATCCAGAAGCGCATCTGAAAATCTTCCACACATAGCAAGCATTCAGTCCACAGCACTGGACTGGAGAGTTCAAAGTGGAAAACAGCATATTTCATGTATGTACATCACTTTGCTCTTCTGAAAACATTGATCCAATCCTGATTTCCAACAGACACAGCCAAACATCATCTTAGTTTTTCTTTACCAAACAAAAGCGAAAAATGAATCATTTAATCATTATGTTTTGAAGGCGTGTAAGTTTAATGTTTTCATTTGATATCTGTTCACAGCCAAAGTGTTTTTCAAGAGCCACTTTCTTTTAGCAGGCTTTCAACTTGTCACTGTCCATGTACTGCCTTAAAAAAAAAAAAAAGTAAAAAAAAATTAACCTTTCTTCTATGAGTGGAAAATAAATGAAAGTTTGTGAACTTTATACAGTAACATTTGTGCTCTGAATGAGCTTCGTGTGCCTCCAGCAAAGCTCAATGATGTTTGCCACTTCACAGTTTAAAAGTGTGTTCTAACAAAAGGTCAAGAGAAAGAGATAAAAAAAGGAACACTCCTCAAGGTTATAGATATGTTAGACAGGAAAAATATTTCTGCTCTGCTAAATGCCTGTCTAAATATAAATCTATTAGTCTGATGAGGTTAAAACCCTAGAATGTAAATTTGCATCTGATTTTGAAAGGACAGTGGGTGTTTCCTCATTTTCCATCTTCCTTTGTTTTCTCTCTCCTTTTTCCTCTGTTCTTTTGAAATACTCTAGAGTTGCTCAGGTTTTGGACTTTAGGATTTAAAAATAAAACCACAAGATTAAAAATTAAAAATCTCAACTGAAGCAGTCAACTATTTTCTGAGAAAAGATTGAGGTCAGTATTTTGAATAGATAATTAAACCATACGGTTGGCCATAAAAACAAAACGAGGGAAAGAAGCATGCCCGAAAACAGACTCTGCTATAACAGATGTATATGCCAGGAATACAGTTACTCAAGTTAGTAGAGTAACTATAATGAAACATTTTAATCTCAGAATAATAGTTTCACAGAGGAAAGCATTCTGGAATTTATAATATATTATGTTGCTGCTTCATGGACATTAAGATTATTTTTCCTAATTTAATATGTTCATGTTCAGAATGAACGTCATGCCAGCCCAGCAACACTACAGACTCCTTCCAGCACCAAAAAGAGCCAGTTTATTCTCTCCCTCACACTCAATTGCATCATGTAGATAAACTTCAGGTGTTCCCACAACACAAAATGGGGTGGATGGTATCTTCAGGCAGTGCAGTAAGATTATCACAGGATCTTTTCTTGCCCAGGAGTTGATAATATTATATCTGTCAGCACATTTTAGTACAACAGACCATAAAGGTAACTTTTCTCCAATTACAGAATGGTGTGGATTGGAAGGGACCTTAAAGCTCATCCAGTTTCCACCCCCTGCCATGTGACACCTTCCACCTAGACCAGGTTGCTCCAAGCCCTGTCCAACTTGGCCTTGAACACTGCCAGGGATGGGGCAGCCACAGCTTCTCTGGGCAACCTCTGCCAGTGTCTCACCACCCTCACAGGGAAGAACTTCTCCCTAATATCTAATCTAAGTCTCCCCTCCATCAGTTTAAAAACATTCCCTCTTGTCCCGTCACTCACATGCCCACCCCATGACTCTCTAGTAACCCAAGTGTAATTAAATGTTTTTCATCAGAAGAATTACCACGTGGTACAAGAACTCTGAAAACCTATTAGCTTATTTTAAAATATTTTTTTCTATTTCTCTGTGAGTGAGGGCTATTAACTGGTATTAGATATGGATTCAGACATTTAAAGATGTAGTTACATATACCATCTCAGTAAGAAATATATATCTTTAATGTAAACTTTTATAATGCATATGCTCCTGCTTTATAGATTCTAATTGATGGGTTTTATCACTGAAAGGATAATTCTAGCATTTGTAATATGAAAAACTCATTTAAATTAAATAATATATTTAAAAAATGCCATGCACAGAAGTTAAATAACATAAAACTTAGCCTGCTCTATTAGGATTTTCCTCATTTTTTTTAACCCTGTTGTATAGTTCAATTTCTCCTTTGTTTTGGTTGATACACTATAAACTTAAAGGTTTGTGATCACTCCTGCATCTGTGATCAGTTTGGCATTTAGGCTTAGAAACGTGTATTCACATATAAGCCTGAGCCTGCCAATTCTTGCAGGATAACTCCTGGCATCTCCTTTTGAGATATTCATAGAAAAGCAACGATTAACTGTAATAATGTAAAATTTCGTATATAGTCTCTAAAGACTAAGAAAACAAAAACTGCAAAAAACAGAAAATTATGCTGATTTACAGGATCAGTATCTGATATTCAGGGTTTACCTCAATATTACCCAATAAGAAGAAAAACCATGCTTCTAAAAAAAACAAATTGAAAAATTCCACCATTCCAAGAAAGAGCACATCCTCCACCCTGTGATACTTTAATTTTCTGTTTTCACTATGCCAATGGTGTAGCTCTCGTTTGCTTCTAAATCTTTGCAAGGGCATCCTGCATGTTGCAATTAAATTTAACTCTATTTGGATAATAAACAAGCTTGGATGAAAAAAAAAATATTTCCAGGAATTAATCAATATTTAACAGCACTACTAAGCCACAACAGAATAATAATTGTATCTCTAATAGTAGAAGATTCCTCAGTGTAAGCAGGAAATCTCTTGGTTATACACTCTGAATTTGGAGTGTGAATTCCGGCAACACATTAGAACCCAAGCTCAAGCAACATCATGCTTTATAGAAAGTAAAGGCTCCAGCTATTGCAGTATGTAGTAGAAATACCTATATTCAGACAATATTTCAAATTGCAATTCAAATCCAGGCATATTTTAACAATGTTTATTTGCCCCCTCCTTCCCCAACTCATACCTCAAGTGAAAAAGGGTGAAAATTTGCATTATGTGGCAGACATTCTTTCTGATGTCACCCCTTGCCTCACCAAAAGCATGCCTATTCCTTCTGTGGGCTGCAAATAATATGGTGAAAATCTGTTACCCTTAAAGGGCTGATTGATAGCTTTGATTCTAGACATCTGGGTATTTTTAGATAAAACCTTTCTTTAACAGAAAAACACACTTTGTCAAAACTTAAAAAGTCATGCAAAATAGAACTTAACGTGCTCCCTGACACACTTTTGTGCAGATGTTTTCCAACATCCTATTTTCCTAACTGCAAATGGGAGTTTCTCTAAAAGTGAATTTTTAAAATATAGCTAGTAACTGGCAAATGCAGTCATCTGGGGTTTTTCACTTGTAAAGATTTACAAGATTTGAGATATCATCTTGATTCAGGATACAGTTTTTCAAATATAAAACCAGGTCAAAATATCACTTCCTACTTAGTGCTACTACACACAGAGTAAAAAATCTCTTATTACAACTGAACATGATAAAGAGGTTTTCCATTCAACATGTATCAAATTTCTAAGTCACTGCACATTTCAAAGGGAGAAAAGGATTTTCTGAGAACTCCACAAATTCATATTTACAAGTTATCTTTCTTACCACTAGTTCAACTCTGCTCTTAAATGGAGATAGATAGCCAAATCATGCAAATATGAAGAATAATACTGTGCGAGGGGACTTCAGCTTCTACACCCTTTTAGAATAATATTCAGACACTTCTATTTCTGAAAGTTGCAGTTCTACATCTTTCATAAAATTCATCTACTTTAAAGCAAGACCCTGAATTGAAAGTCACCTTTTGCCTGGCTTCCTTAGGGAAGCAGTAAGAGCTCATGGCTGCAAAAAAAGATTTTGACTATATAGCCACTGATCATGCTACGAATAAATGTTCATCAAATGCTTAATTCATCCTAATCTTTGAGCATCATCTGGTTATTTCATCTTTGGGGACACTCTCAGTTTTATTCAGTTTTTACCAGATTATCAGTAACAGTTTTCGTACCAATCACAGTTTCCTGCAAACTTGTGAACATCATGTCCTTAACTCTGCCAGAAAACTAAAAGGGAAAGCAAAAAGAACACAGGAAATGTCTTCAGCAGGTATATAAGGAGTTCGGAGTTATCTGTTGATATTTTAAGTCGTCATTCAAAGCAATGGTACAAAATTTAAGATTATCAAAAACTCACTGAGGTGCTATTAGGTTCTCCAGAGCCCTAATGAAAACTGATTGGAATTAAAACCTCCTGCTCTAAAGACTCCATTATGTTACAGTACATTACTGCAAAAATATATTCATTATGTATAAAAAAATTCACACTATCTTTCTAGCAATGCATATTTATCTATTTATGTCCATTTCCTGAAAGAATATTACAGTCTATTAATTCACAGAAAGCGAGGAACAATTACGATCTCCAGTGGTTTCAACCAGTCACAATTATGACAGAACATATCACTTTTAAAATGTTTCATCAAGCTATATATGCTAGTATGTATTATCTTTGTAAAAACTCTACATGCTATTTATAGCATAATATTACATAGAAAAAGATATCAAATGGGTTGTTGTAGCTTTAAGCAGATAAATAGGTAACTAAGCAGAAGGCAAGCGCTGTACAACCTACCCCATCCTTGATATTGTTGCCATTTTCTAACAAAAAGATTATTTATAATAATCCTTGACATCTAGCTATTATTTCCAAATAATTTTCCTAATATCATGTCCTCTGTGTCTTTTGATAACAATTTTAATGACACAACAGCAGGGAATGCTCATTGTGGATTTCAGATGCCAGCTAACACACACATCACTTACCAGTGGATTACTTCTCAAGCACTCTTAATATCAAATGTCTGAAACCCCAAGTGTTAGTATATGTAAATACAGCTAAAAAGTACTTCAGTTTCTCATGTTTAATAAGTTTCTGACCCTTCAACAATATTCTTGTGAAGCAAAGAAATATTAATGACAAATAACAGAGAGCAATAAGGCAATTAATAAGTGGCATGATAGTCAGTAAAAATAACTAGTGAATTAGAGAAGCCTAAGGTAAAGTAGAAAACAAGGAGAAAGATACTCTAAAACCATGCAAGGTTCAAGTTGCATCTGACTGGATTTACTATATTAGCTCCTTTTCTGCAGTCAGCTTCCATCTCATAAATACTTAGAATAATAAAATGTAATATCTTTGAGTAACAGGTGTTATTTTGCTTATACAATGGCTTCAAGTACCAGATTGCAATGACTTATAAGAATCAAGAGTACAGTATGTTATTCTAATACTTGGCAATTTATGAAGTTGAAAATATGAAGAAATCAATGTACATCTCCCATTTTTGATGGTAAGTTGCTATATAGGAAGCTGTGGGATTTTATTTGGGTTTTTGTATTTCAGAAACATCCATTCATTAATTTCTAAAAATAGAGATCTGTGTTGCATATGAAGCTGGTGGGTTTATATTATCCTTTCAGAGCACCTACATAGATAAAACCCACTGCTGGCAGATCCCCCACCTTTCTCCTTGCTAAGAAAGCCTCAGATTCCTGTATCTGAAACCTTGGCATCACATGAAAATACAATTCAGAATGCAAAGCTTGAATGTGCTGTAAAATCCCCAGCCTATCCAGGACTGGTCATTCGTTCCAAGTAATCTCACAGACCAAAACTGAGAACATCTGCATTTCGGAGGTGAAATCCCTGCCTCTCCTAGAGATGCTTTTCCTCCCAGTCCTTCTCCCCCACAAGTTTCCTGCATCAGGACCTTATTGTTGATTGGTAAATATTAAGGGGGCTACAAAACTATCCTCATTTCAATTTCCAGGCAGAGGAGACACTAATTCCATGCACCACACACAATTTAATTAGCATCTAAATTTCAAAGGTTCAGAATATAACAGAGTGCTGCAATGTTTGCTCAGGCTCCACTGTGCAGTCTGTATATTTTATGACATACTTAAAGCGACATAAAAAGTGATATATTAAAAATTGTGTACAGGGAGGGTAGACCCTGCATTGTGCCACACAAGTACAGTTAGAGAATAGAAATTCCCAGCAAATAACTTCAAACTGAATTTAGCTCTTCAGATATTTTACTTGAAAACTAAAAGTTAAGTACAAGCAACTTAAAATATTTTTGATAGGTAATAAATAATAAAAAATAATAAAAATAAATAAAATATAATTTAAAACAATACATTTTGGACTCACGAGAAAAGACAGTAGATTTATAGAAACTATAGAATACTATAAAAATACATATGTTTCTATCAGTAGAAATGAAGGAGCAGGCTGCATAAGTGAATACAAATTTGCATACTGTAATTGTTTCTACAAAAGACTGAGAACATCACATTAAATGACAGCTGTCTTTCTCTGAGGAGCAGATTTTTCACTAGCTTCACCGGCTTTATTCAGCTGTCAGCAGATAACGTGGTTGTTTTGGAGCATTTTGAGTTATCCACAATCACATCTTTTAATTTTTTTTACATGTAGATGAGAAATATTTTTTCTAACTGGAGTTGTAAACTCAAAAATTATCAATAAATGTATTCATTAGTACCATTAACTGGCATGCTGCCACCTATGCAAGATGCTGCCAGGCTCTTGCAATAATTTAATTCTTATTAGATAGACATTCTTTTAGTAATACTCTCTTTGCCTGGTATAAACATACTTGTAAATAGGTAGAACAGAGAAATAGTCCTTCAGGAGGGCAAAGAGCTTCTCAACTCGTGCACAGCAGCTGAAGTACCCTCATCTGCAAATCCCACAGACTGGGAACATATACAAGCAGGAACCCAAGGAGATCCCTTATTACTCATATACACTCAGCATAAGGAAAGATATAACTCACTGCTCTTGGCTGCTTGGTTTGCAATGCATAAGTGCATAAATGAAAGGACACATTTCCCTCACACTCACTGCCCAAATTTTCTTCATGCAATACATTAAGCACACTTCTTTAAGATGCTTTGATGCTACTTTAAGATAAGTGTTACTAGCATATTTTTGTCAGCTCAAAGTGATATGACATGCATTATCCTCACAACCTAAATCTGGAAATAAATTTGCTGTTACCAGAAATAACAGCGGGAGCCAATCAGCTCTGAATGCGATTTTAGAACATCAAAAATTTTGAAACCCTGATTTGAAACTGTATTTAAACACTGAGATTAAGCATACCATTTACAGACGAGGGAGCATGGAAGTAATGCAAGTCTTAAGCCTGTGTATTTAAAAAGCATTTTAATGTAGACTCAAGATACAAATTGAACAGAAAAAGCAGAGACAGTAGACCAAGCATGTCCAGGAAATCTCTGGGCTTAAAATGACTAATGTAGAGAGATTGCTACTCTTACCAATACTACTAGTACTTATTAATACTGATGGCACAGCAGTATCTTGCATTCTATACGAAAATCTGAGAACTTTTTCTAACTATGTTTGCCCAACACTGCAAAAAAGTCAAGTTATGGTGAGAGAAAATCAATAATAAACATTTGATTCTGTGTTTAGATTTTATATCCTAAAGCTACTAAAGGAGTAACAGCCACTATTTAAAAATACAGTGAAAATAAGAGTGATACATTGCTAGCAATTAGTGGTTGGCTTGTGATAGGAAGCATGTTAAAAAAAATCAAAACGTAATAAATGAACACTACCTGCCCACCAATGCAATGTTGCAGCCTCCTGTATAAAGGGTGTCATTCTGGAGACGCCCAGGCTATTTATAGTGGCCATTTATTGGAAAGATATTTCTATATAACTCAGCAAAAACAACTGCTGATATTTATTAGAGAATCTCATACAACACTTCTTCCTTTGTGAAAATCATGCAATCAGCACATCCAGGACTCAAGCAAAACAATTTTCCCAAAGTGTTTGCTTAGCCAGGATTTTACTTGCCAAATACTTTAGGTTTTATCATATTCACTTGGAGCTACATCACTTTAACAAAAAGCCTTCTATAATCTCCTGAGTTTCCTTTTTCTCTCACGCAATATACTAAGAACGAATATAGGCATAAGTCATAATAAAGGTACTGAAATCAAAGCTATACGTCCGTCCATTTTCCTAGGTTTCCTAGGTTTCCTAGTTGCCCTTGACTGGGAATATTATGCACATCTTACAGGAAAAAGCTAAAAACCAGCTACAGCTATCCTTACAAGGTTCCATGGTGTAATGTACCATTTATTCATCGGACTTCATTCCCTATATCGCATTTGACACCCTATTCTTCTCGACATTGTAAAGAACAATTCTGCCCACTATTTAATGCAAGAAAAAAACTGTTATGAACAGGACCCAAACTGGAAGCAGAGAAGTCTTTAAAGGCAGATCCTTACTTTTCTTACTGCTTCCTTAGCACTACTGCAATTATTTAACTATTCAGGAAAGTGAATTGACGTGTTTCACCTTGAAAGCACTCAAGGTGCTTTCGTAAGTCAGCTCGGAGGACCTCCTTCCTCACTCTGGCCCAACCAGGGGAACAGCTAACTTAATAGGTTTTCATCACCTAAAAGCCAGCATTTGAGAATTGCCTCTATCAAATTCTTTGCCAGGAGCCAAACTGGCTGTGGTTTCAGAAGAGAAGTGCAGTGGGTTGGGGTAGAAGCAGTCCATACCTTTGTAGGCAGGAGCATTATTTACCCTTTGGCCAGCCAGTCTCTGCCAAAAAGGAGAATAAAAACCCCAAAGACTGTGCACTTGGGCAGTTTCCAAGGCAAAGTGACACTGAGCTCATCTTAATTAAGAGAACTGGCCAGACTACTTCACTTCCTTTTTGGAGAGAGGAAAAAATAACAGAATCCTATTAAAGGGTAAATTTCGTAGTGGTGTTCAACTTACAATTTTCAAGGTATTGGCAGAACAACAGGCAGAAGGAATGAAAGGATCTGACTTTTCCTTATAAATACAATGAAAACATGAGAAACTGCATATTTGAGGAGGTATTATATAAACAAAATCACAAAATGTAAAGCATCTTAAATTCTAAGCAAGATTTAAATAGGTTAAACATTAATTAAAATATATTTTATTATTTAAGCTGTATAATTTGCACTGACAGTGAATCAATGTAAGTGAATTCATGCAAGACTATCACAGTGACAAAAATTGCAGATTTTATCAAGGTATTACTTTAAAATGGAAGCAAGGCTTATAACCAGACTTTCCAACACAAAACCAAACTTTTTTGGCCTATTCTAAATCATCTGTCAAAAAAAAAAAAAAAATCAAAACCCAAACCAATGCTGTTCAAAATCTAAGTTTACTGTATTAAGAAAATCTTTGCTCTTAACAAAAGCGTTTACTACATGCAAAAACATAATATACATAAAAACTGCAATTCCAATGTCTCACTTTATTTTTATTCCCAGACTCATTTACTTTTGCACCTACTTCAAATTCAGTTTAAAAAAGGACAATTTAACTTGGAGTTTGTGTAATGGGACTTTATGCACAACATTATCTAAAAGACTTTACACGGGGTCTAATCTTGGTAGCAATTTCACTTTCTTTGTTACCCTGTAAAATTCTCAGTAACTCAAAATACTTATTTTAAACTCCAATATTTTCTATATTATATCAACACATTGATTTTAATGGCAAGGTGGCTTAAGAACAGCTATGTGCATTACATCCCTAGCAAAGTTATTCCTTAAAGGACAAATAGTGGAAGCTGATGAAGCAACCTACATTTTAACACATTTTTGTTGAAAAATGTGTATATTCCTATTACAAAAGCTTTGTTAGTGACATTGGAAATATTTTCTGTTCTTCTGTCTTTCTATATCAATTTGCTTGCAGTAGGAACAACAGAATACTCTTCTAGCCAGGAGTGTGCCCACAGTTGTGGGATAGATTTCCACTCAACCATCAGCCAAATGCCCGAAACAAAAAGGTCATTCCAATGAAATCTGAGCTGATGCAACAGCCATTTTTCTTTATATTCTGCACTTTGTTAATGACAGGCTAAACAACACCATGCCTACAGCCAGCTGACAGGAATTCTCACCTGATCAAATGTCCCAGTATGTTTTAATACCCTTAAATGGAATTTTTATGGCCTGTTCTGCATGCATATTATTAATACAGAATCATCAAAGAAACCACAGCCACACATTATAGCTCATCACTTTGTAGCTAGGTACTTTTGACCTTGAAGAATCAGCTGTCTTTCAGATTAATGCAGCTATGTTTTTGACAGGAAAAAAAAAAAAGCAGCTATAAAATTATCATGCTTATTTTTGTCACATGTCAGCACCACAGTAGGTAATAAAGGCCATGCTGCTGGCTTTTTATTGATACTGCTGTCAACCTCTGACATCTGAATTAGAATCTGGGAGACCTATTTCTAATAAAAATCCATTTAGACATTAACATTTCAGCTACAGCAGATTACGAGATGTGCTGCTAGCAAGAAGACGGTATTTAGTCTGACTTCCACTCACCCATCAGTGGATTTTCACATTTCCTGTCCTTCACAGAAGACTCTGAAGCACTTAAAAACAAGCTCTAGTTTCAACTACAACATCCACCCACAGAACGGGTCAAAGGCTTTTCTGGGGAAAGAGACAGCATAGGAAAAGAATGAGTGGAAGACAGGAGTATGAGCTCCAGCTCTAAAACAGGTGGTAGCACATAAAGCATATGGGTGATAAATGAATAGTGGTTGAAACATTCAGGAAATGGAAACATATGCATACCGTGGAGAATAAGGTTACAAATAAGAATGTTGGGGAAGAAATGGACAAATTGGAGATGGAGGTTGTTGTAAAAGGAGAATTCTCATATCAGAGAGAAGCCACTAACAGGCTTTCTGAAAGACTGGTCTTAGGATCTGACACAGGGAGATGTAAGGTAAGACAAATTGCAAATCATTCCAAACTGCCCAGGCCACTGGGGTACAGGAACCACCTTTCATGCCTTCAAACACATACTTATTGTATCACTAAAGTCGAGACAGATGCTTGACATTCCAGTTTACCAAGGTACTTAACTTAAGGAGTGTGCTTTAACTGCTGTGGACTTGATCTAGTTAACTTTATTATTTACCTTAATACTTTGCACTAAGACAGACTTACAGTGGAATTTGGGCTTTTGATCAGATTTCCAAATACCTTTAGTCAGTCCGAATCTGCATTTTTTGTTGTATGAATATGTTCCTTTAGAAAGGAAAGCAAAAAATCATTCTTCACCACATTCTGATTTTGTAAGACAGTTATTTGGAAAATTAAGCATATCGTACTTCTCATATATGCTTATTTTTAACATAGACTCACAGTTTTCTTCCTTTTGTCTCTGATTTGTTTGGAAGCAGTGAAAGCAAGATTCTGCTTCCGTTGGTCTGGCTTTTACACTTTAGTCTTTAGAGAAATTAATAAAAAGAAACATCAATAAAACAAAACAAATAATGAGAAGAATATGAGAAATACTCCTACATAGGGATTTTAATGCTCTCTCTAGCTTAACAACCTGTGCCATACAATCAATTGAAAACCTAACCAAGAAAGACATCTTCCATTCATTTGTATAATTACAATGTGGCATTCAGAAGAATTGTTATTGCAACAGGTGACAGAATCTCTCCAGTAGATATCATATTAACTTTACCCAATCTTACAATTCTGTTAATGTCTTTTAAAGAAGACATCATCAGAGAAGGCACTATTCTATGATTTTATGATTCTAAGGCACATACAAGCACTATTAGCTATTGACACCCATATCTGGCAAGGTGAAAATAGCTAGACCAGCACTACAGACCATCACTTTTTTGCCAACAAAAATCTAACTATGAAAAGCCAAAGGCAATACCAGTATCTCCTTCATGCTCTGAATTCTATCAAGATTTGAAAATGAAGTTAAAAGTTTAAGGTGCCCTTCCTGAAACACAATCAGGATTTTCTGTGAGATCTAGAAAGGATTTTGAATGGAGGCCATTACTTAGCAAGAATAATGTAGAGGCATTGAAGATAGCAGAAAGAATGAGCAAGCAAACAACATCCTGCAAGATTATAATTTATAAACCAGGTAAATCAAGCAACCTACACAACAATCAGACTCTTACATACAGAAATCAATACTAACTGCTACTCTATGATGTTCCAAAACTTTGATTTTAGCTAAATGTTAGGCTCCTCCAGACATGCAAAACTGATGTTAAAATCACCAAGTTCTCCTGCAATCATCTTCAACACTATCCTTATTAGAAGTGTCCCAGAAACAACACTTAAGCAATTTCCCTCACCAAAACAATTTTGTGTTTGTGTCAAGCAGAATCAAGGGAAGAAGAAAAGCTCACTCCCAGCCTACACAAATACCAGAGATGTTCCCACAAATAATGGCAGGCTGCCCAAAGGCTTCCAAGGCTTCATTTTATCTCAGAAAACTCCTTTGTTCTTCCAGAGACTATTTTCCCAGACCAGAACAGTGACAAACAGTCTGGGACAAACACTTATGCTCTATGAGATGATACACTGAACCATGCAATCAAATATGCATCATAATCCCAAACACAGGGGTGCTGCTGCAGCTGGAATTCCCACTGTAATGGCTTCTGGGAAAGTAAAAATAGCATAGGGAGATAAGGGACAGGATTCAGGTCTTTGCAACAGAACAGTAAGAGATGATGGGCTATCACATTTGTTGTTTTTAAAGACACACTCCTGATCATTACCGTGTCTTAGTTTTCCCAATGGAGCATTCCTGAAGCACATGAAGAGGATAAAACTGAGCAAAAAGGCAGCATCCAAGAGTGAAACTAAAGCCCTTCTCTCAACTGACAGGACTCAGTCACAGATACTGCAAAATAAACTTCCCTCCAGTGTATTTAATGTGGATGTAACATTCTGAAGACCAGCTAGTCCCCTCCACCAGACCTCTATGGGGCCATACCACTTGCTAATGTGAATATACTGTCTTAGATATCCTTTTGACAAAAGGGGGTGAGCATGCATAGGGCCAAATAACCTTACCACATACTGCTCACTGGCAGCTATGCTGTAGGGTGGCGTTTCCTAGAGATTGGCGTTTCTTCATTTCCAAAGTTATAAGGCTTGAAAAAATTTACCTCCTTAACCCAAAGGTTTCTGTGAGTTGAATGTAAAATTCAGAAATGCAAAGTGCATGTTAAAACTGTTTAACCTCTGCATTAAAGCTTTCTGAAGCTCAGAGGAGCTACAAGCTCTCTAGTCACCATGGAAAAGAGGTGGAAAAAGCACTTCAATAACTGTGTAAGAAAAAACCCAAACAAGTTCCATGCTTCATAACGAAAAATAGTTTACATGTTTTACCCCCGGGTTTTGTCAACTAGGATATTTTCATTCATACCTCATAACAAGTCAAATAAAGCTGACTACAGCTTATGTATTTATTCCCTTAAATAACTATTTGTTCCTGATATGCAAATATGCCAGTGGAAAGTTGTACATAAAAATCTATATGGCCAAAGGGGTTTGGATTTTACTGTCCATGCACACTTATTTTCAGAGCCAGATGCATTTTCAGAAGGAGTTTGTAGGGTTTTTTTTCCTTATTTTCAGTACACCTTCTCCGACTAAACTCTAGACTATGGTTAACATTCCTCCAAATAAAGGAAAATGAAGTATCACAGATCTGAGACCTGATACCACGCTGTCTTTTCTCCCCATTAGTCCAACTTTGACCTTAAAATTGTTACAAATGCTGTAATTCTACTCTGCAGCAAGAAACTTTGCTACAAGCCTTCCAGCTGCTTTTCCAGTCCGCAGCTTCCATTTCCGTTATACTTCTTAACAATTGTTCAGAAGCAAACACTAAATGTGGTAAATACAGCTAAGAAACATACCTGCACATAAAGAATCAAGGTCACAAAAGGCACTGGACTAAGTCAGCTTCAGGTAAGGCCTCAGCTACAAGGTCAATCAGGAATCTAAACAGAGACTGTGTGGAACAAGCTCTTGGAAAGCCTTTACTTAACATCTTCATATTCTTGAAGATATCAAAGAACTTCCTGGGAGATGTTGCATTACTTATTAATTATAATACAATCTGTTAGCAAACAACACAAGCTATCTAAAGTGTACAGTGTATGTGTAGATCTTCACCTTTCATGAAGCAATTTTACTAAAAGCAAAATATCTTAATGCAAACAAATCAGTGACTTCCATGTTCCTCAAATGAAAAAAAAAAAAAAAAAGAAAAAAGAAATCCACAATCTAACAACAACAAAAACCAGCTACTTCAGAAAAAAAAATAAAATTAATTTCAATCAATTTAAGCCTCCCAAAGCAAATGGTTATAAAATGTGGAAGAGTTAACTATCATGGGTATGACAGAGTAAATAGCAACCTGTAATGCAACTAGGTACTGAGCTTCACTTAAGAAACAATGAGATTAGAGCTTTTACACCACTTACTTCACACCTGCTCCCTGCATCACCACTTCAGCATTAGGTTGACTTGGTCTCAAGGTCCCTTCCCAGAGGGCGGTTGAGGAAGGTTGGGCAGAAAGTCACATCCCTTTCTACCATGCAGCTGCTCACAGCTACCAGTTCTAGCATCTGCCTCCACACATCCCTCTGACCTCCGGGACCTTCCTCCACTTCCAGGATTTTTCCTGCAGCTAGGTTCTTCACACTCCTCTGTGATCAGTCTGCAGATTCTCTCCTGTCCCTTTAGCCATTACAGAATTCAAGACGTGCCACCTTTGTTTAATGCATGCTTTAGCAAAGTTTATAACCAGACTGGACTGGTTGCAGCTAGCAAGAAACAGTTCAATTTCAGACATACATACCCACACATATGCCCAATTATCTGCCTGCCTCCCTGTCAGCACTCTTTTGTTTGTTTTTTTTAATCCTCCAAAAAGCTTTTAGTTACACTGTGAGTAGTAGCTGTATTTGCTATTTGGTTTTTAATTTTTAATGGTGATTATTTTTTGGTTCTTTTTTCCCCCCTGCTAGAACTGTGGTAGAATCACAACAAAGTCCATTTTAAATATCAATTCTTGCAATTCAAATTAAAATACTAAAAACTTGCACTGGCACAGTAGAGGAACTTTGGACTGTATTCACAGAAAAGTAATTAGACCAGCATTTTATAGAGCAGATGATTTCTTTTCAAAGGTAAATAAAGGTGCATCTGTAGTTATATGGGCAGTGAAGGGTATTTCACTCTTTATCTACATAGAGAGCTGTGTTCTCTTTATTGACAGAGCAATATCTTCGCCTGGCTCTAAAAAGTCGAAGAGTTTCAAAGGAAGCAGGTTAGGTGATAGATTTGCTGAAACCATTCAGGCCAAAATAAGTATTTATCCATAGGTTTAATCATACATTGCCTGACAAGTCAAAAGTATAGCTTCTTCTAGAGACAGCAGTGATGTGAACATGCATCTGAATTATAATAAAAAATGCCCTTAGACGTAGAAAGACAGATAGAAAAACACTGCCAATAAGCAGTGAATATCACAGGGTGTAAGGAAATGGATTATTTGAAAAGAACTTTTTGCAGCACTGACAGATCCCGATTTCCATTTTCATTCCATAAGCTTTACACCAGCACAGCCTTCTTCACTGGTGCTATTTCCAATTCACAGAAATAAAAAGCAAACAGCATACAACAAAAACTAACTGCAACCACTGTAAAAAAGAGAGCATATTTTTGTACTAGGATGACACTGCTAAAGAACATTCAGTTCAATGCAAGCTCATGGTTTTCTTCAGTTTTCTCTAAACATATTCTAAAGAAGTCATATATCAGCAGCAAAAAAGAAAGCTGTCTGAAAAACTGAATTTTAATGACTTAATGCTATGAGGATCATAATCATTCATTTTGGGATTCCCCCCCACACACACTTGGTAAGGAACAAAACCCAAAAATTTATTCTAGTATTGACTATTGCATTTCTTACCACTGAAAGAAGAGTCATGATACAGAAGACTGTGCACACAGAGAGAGCATCATACTGTGATTTGCTGGTACTGCTAAAGAAGTTGGGCTCACCTTCCTTCCAAATACACACGAAAAAAATACATATATATACATGGCAGTTCCTTACCTTTCATACTCTGCCAAAAGAGACCAGATCAATAAATAACGCATATAACTTAAGTTATACTATCAAGGTATTAATGAGTCTTTCATTTATCATTTTGCCCAAGACTCTTTCCTCCTCCTAAACTTCTTTTAATTATATTTTTGTTCATTTTATTACAAGTTAAAGTATTATCTTCCCACGATTGTTTCTCCCAGATAACTATGGACACTAGTAGTATGGTGTCCTGTGGTTTCCCTCATCTGACAGGTATTTTTCCCTTGTTATTTTAAGGATGAAAAAAGGGTACAAAAATAAACATAAAAAACAATAAACATAATAGAAGGCTGTACTACGTTTTCAACTTCATTTATAAATTATGTACCAACACATATAATATAAAGCCTAAACACAAAGAAGCAATCTAAAACTCTTTGCAATAGAATGTGGCAGAAAGGCGTCATTTTCTACATTTCAGATTTAGCACCCATTTTGCTATAACATTTGGTTTTACTATACTAAATGTCTGTAGATTCTTCTGTGAAAATAGTCATCGTGCTGCTGTTTTGCTAAATGTGTGGCCAGGATGGCTGAATGAATAACACAAGCTACAAACATGATTTTTACCTCACTCAAAGCAAGTGTGTTAGTTCTCATGCTGAATTATTAAGAACAGTGACCATCTGCATTCACAGATGTGGAGAACAGATTGTACTACAATTTTGAGATGGAATTAATGGTTCTGAACTCCAAATTTCTTACCTGTTTTTTAAAGGAAAAAAGGCTGGGGAAGTAGACCCTGATTTTGTGTTGCAACGCTGCTTTTCACCTACCTTCTATGTATTGGGCTATTGCTGCTCCTATACATGCATTGATTTCAACCTTCTTCCCAGCTTTTGTCTTTTGCTTGCTTTTTTCTTCAGGTTCAAAAACGCTCCTTCCCACAAAAGGGTTTGCAAAAAATTAGAAAATAGATTTCTTTTCTGAGCTAGTCTTAGTGGTATTTAGTCTTTCATAAAGAGATAGTTCACAGGCTATTTACCTCTCACAGGCTGAGACTTAGCTAGGTAAAGCAAAAGAAAAGGCTTTACTGCTCCTGCAGCAGTATAGTGAAGGCCAAAAGCACTTCTTTCATAAAACAACAAAATATAAATAAAAATACTTTTAGCATACTGTTAAGTACATATAGAGGTAGGTTACAGAGACAGCCATGACGGTTCAAGAACTGACTCCAGACTTCGAACCTTACAGAACCATAGAATCAATTAGGTTGGAAAAGACCTTTAAGATCATCAAGTCCAACCATTCCCCCAGCACTGCCAAGGCCAACACTAACCCATGGCACTGAGGGCCTTGTCTACATGGTTTGTGAACACTTCCAGGGATGATGACTCCACCGCTGCTCTGGGCAGCCTGTTCCAATGCCTGAGCACCCATTGTGGAAGAAATTGTTCCTAATCTCCAGTCTAAACCTCCTCTAGTGCAGCTTGAAGCTGTTACCTCTTGTCCTATCACTTGGTACTTGGGAGAAGAGACCCACCTCCTCTCTTCATCCTCCTTTCAGGTAGCTGTAGAAAGAAATCTTGCCAGAGTTCATGTGCATTTGGAGTACCAACTGTGCTCAGAGGACTGTGGATTTAGGAAGAGGACTGTGCAGAGCAAAGGCTGGTTGGGATCTTGTTAAAGCTACCAAAAATGAGAAGCAGTTAATTTTGTACTTCTCTTCTGCATGACCTCTAATTTCTAATATAGACAAAATACTCCAGTTTCCAATTCTTATGTACAGTAGTTAAATTTGCGTATTATATTCATATAGTTTCATGTGTGTTAACATAAACAAAATATGCCTAAACAAGCCTTTTATTTTTTTCATTCTTGCACCAAACCACTTTTCAAATACTGGAAAAAAAACATACTGATTTTCTGGACCATCACTCAATGTCCCAGAACACAGTTAATAACAGTTAAAGGAGAACACTTAAATCCATCTAAGAACACTTCAGCAAATGGTCACTTAAGAGAAGCACATATGGTTCTGCCTTATGCCTGGCTTCATGCTGCCAACAGAAGAAATAGGAACTTGGTTTAATATTGGTGCTTATGAGTAATAATTTTATTTCTTTTTGCTAGTAGAACCTTGCTCCTTCACATCTCTGGCACTAGATGGACAAACTGAGCAGTGTGACTAAGCTCTCAACACAAGTAGGAAGGTCCATTACATGTATCTGCAAAGGTTCATGTACCTCACTGAGATCAGTACACCAGCCAAATAATGGACCTGTCTAACTTTTAGAAACACAGGAGCCATTTCACCTATTTGCATGGAAAAAAATTTAGTAGAGACTTTTACCTTTGCAATACAGAGAAACATTCAATTAAACACTTCAGGATCAAAAGTTGTGTTGAGCTCCCAATTTGTTGTCCGAATCTCCCCCAGCAAGGATACATATATCCAGCAGCAGCAGTCAGATAGCCACAGGAATTACATGGGACAGAAGTTGTGTTTGCACATGAAGAGGCTGGCTAGTGATGCTGCTGGAGGTGGAAGAGCTAGCTGTTTTTTCTTCCTCCTCACCCTTAACTCAGGGTGTTTTACACAGTTTGTCATTCTTCAACCCAACTCTTTTTATATCCAAGTTGTACTGGCTTGCCAATCTTTTTTTCCTGCACACTAACAACAGTTACAGAAATTAAACTTTTTGATATAATGTAGGCTTGCCCAAGAATAGAAGAAAAAGAAATATACTTGTAAAAATACTTGACATTCAGTGGACATTTATTTCCTTAATGCTTCCGCAGTCAGAGCAGCAAAGCTGACCCTGTAGCCAACTTGTCCTTAGCCCAAGAGCCTTTCCAAGTCCTATCAACTCCAGAAAAAGACAAGGTCTGCATCATCATAGTCCTTGGACTTTTCCATGCCAGAGCAAGCCACATCAATGGTATAATGATGCTAGAAGGGAAAGATTTCTTCTAAGAATTGGGAATAAAAAAAATCATAAACTAAAAAAGTCTGAGTGAAATCGTAACTAGCAATAGTTTTGTAATCCAATAGTACTCTGAGGGGAAAATTACCATAAATAAACTTTCTGTACAGACATCTATTAGCAATGAAATCCATGTGACTGGAGAATATAAAAACTTTCATGTATAACTGAAAATACATAACGAATTTGAGGTTTATATCTACGTTTTCTTCCAAGTTTTCAGGAGAACAAACTTAGTTGTGGAAGTTCTCAGTTGCTGGCTGAAATTTTAAAGAAAATAAAATTCCAAGCAGAGATACCTTATTACTTTTATTTAAATTAGCTCACAGGTAAATATTCTCCTTTATCTCCCTTCTCCTTTCAAATAATCAACTTTACATATTGTCGTGGTTTAAGTCCAGTCAGCCATGCAGGTCACCCACTCATTCCCCCCTTTCCTCCCCTCCCCGGCTCCTGGAGGGATGAGGACGAGAATCAAAAGAATGTAACTCCCATGGGTTGAGATAAGAACAGTCCAGTAACTAAGGTATAACACAAAACCACTAC
>JANHGB010012559.1:0-51432 GCA_026283785.1 Coracopsis vasa | reverse complement strand
GGAATACCACCTTGGCCAATCCGGGTCAGGTGTCCTGTCTCTGCTTCCTCCCAGCTCCCCCTCCTCCCTGGCAGAGCGTGAGGCTCAGAAAGTCCTTGCTCAGACTAAACATCACTAAGCCACAACTGAAAACATCGGTGTTATCCGTGCTGCTCCCAGGCCAAAAGGAAAAAACACAGCATTGCACCAACTACTAAGAAAGAGAAAAATGACTGCTACTGCTGAAAACAGGACAGACATATAAAGGTACAAATGCAGGTGTGTAGGGGACAGACTAAAACTACTAGCAGTCTTACTACTTATCCAGAATTTTTCAAATAATTTCCTTATGGAGGTGATCACAGAAGCCTTTTAATTAAACAGCCAGAATATATCTGAAAATATTCACAAAGTTTATTTTATTACTTAGGTTAGGGCCTATTGGAATGTTAAGAAAACATTTTCTGGCTTTAGTTGCCCGAAAACTATGTCAATTGTTATTGCATAACACAAAGAGCACTAAAGACATACCACCTTTTACTGAATTCTTGTGCTCTTCCCCTCTGCCAAATTTCAATTTATCAAGCACTTAGCAATTAAAGGTCAACACTTTATAGATTTTATCTAAAGGTCATATAAAGGTCATAACACTTTGTGCGCGTGAGTGAACACTTGCTAGAAAACTTCCTTGCTCAAAATGGTTTTCAAGTTTTTCCTTCAAAATTATGAAGGCTAGTATTTCCATGAAGATATTCCTCTGTTACTAGTATAAACTAGTATAAATTTACATAGTTCTACTCACATGCTCCACTATTTGCTGCAGTTTATATTAGATCTAAAAATTAAATTCTCTGTGCATGTATAAAAATACAAAGCACCACTTAGCACACTGGCAATGACAATGATTAAATACTAGAGGGATATATAGTCCTGTTTGCCTTAGCAGCACCAATCTTGTACATGAGTATGTATGCTGTTAACAGTTATTACCTATAGCACTACATATATTCATTCTTTTTTGATGCATAAGCACTATGTATTCCTTCCTAGTTTCATACTGAATAAACAACTAAAAAAACTATAAAATCAAGTAATGAGTTCAACAAATGTTCTTATCACTGGTCATGCTAATTGGGTGTTCACAAATGGAAGAATATTTGTTTCAACACATTAACAAAAATTAAATCTAATCCAGCATTTATGAAGGAAGTTTTATGGGATTCAGTATTAATGAGTCCAAACTTATGATTCAATCTACTTTTTTGTGTATGTATTTGAACAGACATGGTACACGACAAAGAGACAGCAGGCAGACACTGGCAGAGACAGAAAGCAACAAACCGATACCAGTCAGCCTGGCAGCAGAGGTATCAGCATTCCACTTACACAAAAAAAAAAACCAACCCAGAAACCAGTCTGCTGAAGGAAACAGCAAGTTAACAGCAAAGTTACAGGAGCTTTATACCCTTGGAACGTGTGGGTAGTAGATTAACAAAAACAAAACACAGGTTATCAAGAACATACAGTTGAATAATGCTTGGATTTGCATAGCATAACAACTACAGAGCAACTATAAACGTACACGAGCATATGCAGATAATGATTTGGCACATGGAAGTTTCTGTAAGATTTAGCTGACAGAAACCTACATTACAGAAAGATTAAAATAAATTTATACATTTCTTTGTGCAATTTGTTATATAGGAGTTTGACAAGAGGGTTGTTTAGGTTTTTAAATACAGATGGATAGTTCCTGAAGCCTGGAAAACATTGAGTTTATTAACCACAGGCCATAACAGTTGCTCTTTCCCCAAGTGATCATAACTTGCTTGGTTTCCACTCCAACTAACTCAAGAGCAACAAAGAAATTTTATTTTTTTTTCTTTTCCTAAAAAAAGTTTTCCAAAGCTAGAGGCTATTTCCAGCAAGAACACTGTCAGGCTTTAATTGCTCCCTAAACATTATTAAATCAAACCTGTTTTCTGCAACAGTTGTTCCTGTCTCCATAGTAGATGGCAGTGGGTTATTTCAAAAAATGTAAGTGGAATAGCTAGATAAAAACCTCCTTAAAATCTCTCATCAAGCATCATGAATACGTCAGATGGTGTTTGCCAGACACCATCACATGTTCATTTTATTTTAACCAAACAATAAGTAAATCCAGGATTTACATTCAAATCCCTCATTCAAGAGGACAGACCTTTTTAAAGGTCTACATATTTCTCCTAAATACCCAGCAACTTTGTATGTAGGAATCTAATTTTTTTGCTCAAGTTTGAGCACCTTTCAGACATCTGAATATTTTGGTCCAATAGTCTTAGAACTATTATATAACATTCAAAAAGTTATTGGATGCTGTGCTGCCTGTACTAAGGACAAGCAGCCCAATTTTGATCTAGAACACCTTTTCCATGATGTGGCAATTGCTTTTTTGACCATAACCTACAGAAATGAGCAGAGCAAAACCTGAAACATAAATACAGACTATTTCTTTATCCCTAACTGCCAAAGAGAGGTAACTAAATACTGTTCATTCAGTGCAAGTTCAAAGACGTTCACACTGAGTATCTTTTTTTCTGAAAATAGAGAATGGACAAGTACTACATTTCACTCCATAAAGCCAGTGAACAGGATCAAGTAACTTACAGTATAGTTCAACAGCTCAAAGAACACAAATGCAGTGTATAGACAAGCAATAGAACTCTTTTCAGGAACCATTAACATTTCTAGAAATTAGCTGCTTCTCTGAAAATTTATTCAAGCTGCCCTCCATAATAAAATCTTCTGTTACGGTTAGGTTAAAGGTTTACAGTAAAGAGGGCCACTAGTTTTGCTGTATAAGCTTTTTGCTCCTGTACACACTGCACGAATGCAAGCATACTCGTATTACGATGCAATAGTCATCTGGACTTTGCCTTCATAGCTGATGTTAAAGTCAATAGAAGCACAGAAATATCTAAAACACCTCATTGTCATATCCGTACATCTGTCTCCTTTTGTCATTGCTAATAGCAGAGGAAAGATTACACTAACACATCATGACAAGAAAAAAATGAAGTAATGAAAATGACACAATTATCTTCTCTATTGAATACTGAAAAACAATAACCTGAATAAAGGTTATCAAGGTTGGGGAAAAAAAAGAAGCCTTTCATAATACAGTTAGGGGCTGTTCTATAACATATGGAGCATATATTATGCACAGGCAACAATCATGGATTCCTGTCCCGTATGACTAGACTATCACCTTATTCTGAATCTAAAACATGCAACTGTGTGGAACCAGTATAACTAGCTCGAATAAAAATACGATGCTACTAACAGAGAATATATATCTGCTCTACAGAACATATGAAAGCATAGGATCTTATTTTGGGTGCAGTCTCACTTAGCTAATTATACCACTGGAAGTCACTTTTGTTACAGAAAAATAGAACAGTAGACAAGCTCTTTGAGAAACAGGATGTCAAACAGCCTTTGAAACAGATTCTCTACTTGCCTTTTCTGTTTTGCCCACGTTCTTGATCATTTGGAACAGAAATCTACCCATGCAGCAACTTCACATCTGCTCACAGAGCTCTGAAAGCACTCAACATCATGAACAATTCCATTAAATTAATGAAATGGTCAATATGCTTAAAATTAAGCCCATGCTTCAAGTGTCCTGATGAGCTAGATCTTCATCCAAAGCCCATAAAATCCAACGAGAGTTTTCACTTTCATTCCAGCAAGTTTGGGCTTCAAAATACTTTGGATTTTAAGTGCTCTTGTCAACTGGTTTTGAATCTTTCCTGACAACACAGATGTACATTGTATCTTTGTTCATGATTCTTGATTTAGCTTTTGTTTACCAAAAATTTCAGGTTGAATAACTACATTCAATATTTATGTCAGGAATTCCCAATGGAAATGCTAAGTTAAATCTCTCCTAGAGTTTTGTTTTCTTTCTATAAAGAAAAAAAACAGAACAAAAAAAGCTCCAAACCAACCCTGAAATACAGTATCGTCATTATCTCTGAACTGGCAAACACTCAAGCTTAGCGTTACCCAATTTAATATTGGACCTCTTTGTACATGATAAATTCAAGCCACTCTCCCTCAAACAGACCTCCTGCATAATGAAAATTGCCTGTCAAATGTTTAAAGATTACAGTCTGTTGCATTAACTCTTAATAGTAATATTAACCAATTTTTTCCAGCTCTTTCTGAAGACTAATGATGCTTCCCTTAAAAATAGCGATTGCCTTAACATTTCTTTCCTTATGTTGGCTTTAAAACTGTTGCTTGAGTCCAATAAAGACAAAAAGGGGCAAAGCGTCTCCCCCTGCTTTCACTTCTCTGCTCTGAATGGGGTACTGAAACACCAGTCTTGAATCAAACCATTTTTGATATTCTTCTTCTTGCAGTTAAACAAAATGAATCTGTCATACTAGCTTGCCTCACAAATAGAATTTTAATTAGATAAAAGCTATTCACCAGTACAGGAGTACCCTTTATAAGCTGATTGGCCATTGATTCTCATATTTATGATGCTGTTACACTTAGAATCATAGAATAGTTAGCGTTGGAAAGGACCTTAAGATCATCTAGTTCCAACCCCCCTGCCATGGGCAGAGGCACTTCACACTAAACCATGTCACCCAAGGCTCTGTCCAGCCTGGCCTTGAACTCTGCCAGGGATGGAGCATACACAACTTCCTTGGGCAACACTTAACACCATAAAAAAAAGCTTTCTAGTATATAATGTCCTATCCTTTTCAAGATACATACAGCCTTTTTTTTCTGATTAAACATCCACCATTACACTACCAGTAACATCAAAAGAACCCAATAACCATTGATAATGTTGATAATATAAACTCCTAAGCCACAAAATTAAAGAAAAAAGGAAAAAAAAACCAGAAAAAAATATTTTCTAACCAGATCATCTCCATTGTGTTACTATTTAGAATAAGCATTCTTTTCCAAGGAGACTGTTTTTCAGATACCATGGCACTTAATATTATTCTATCAAAAGATTCCGATGGGGATGACAGACTCAGATATATTAACATAAATTGATAAAGATAATAGATTGTATAAAATAATAGACAAGTATAAATTTAAAATATATAAAACAAACATATAAAAATACAGAATGCATATAAACCAGATTCAATACATAATTGCATAAAATCATAATGGAAATAGATAAAAGATAAAGATAGGTTCTTGACCATTTGTAATCTAACCTCATAGTGCTTGTAAGAGCAGTTTTGGTCTCAGTCTACAAGAATGCTGTCAAACGCAACACAGTTAATTAAGTTCTTCCCAAAGTTCCCCTTTCATTCAGCTAGTCAAAGCGATTTTTATTTCCTTTACATTTTCCAATATTGCTGAAACAAAACTGATTCTACCTTCCACCTGTGTCATGTTTGAATTTCTATGTTCATGTATCTATACTTGCACCACAGATTGCAAGCCTTCTGCAGATGTGAAAAGCCTACTAATTGCAAATAATGATCAGCTTCCTACTTCTACCTGAATAAATGAACAAGTCTAAGTGCATCTCTGTGACAGACATGTGGTTCACCACTTGGATGAAGCTTGGATTTGAGGCTCCCTGCATCACTTTTTTCACTGTTCCTGCCCACACTGTGGCTACCCTTACTTCTGCCGCTAAAGCCACAACTCTATTAATTTTTTATCTCATTGTTCTTTCTTATTAAATCAGAGCTTATGGCAAAAACATTTAACAGTCCCATTGCCTATGCTGTCTTGGAAAAATAAAGCAACCACATAAATCCACTCAATACTGCTAATAACACATAAATATTTTAAGAGAATTAAATATAAACAAGGTTGCAGACTGGGTCTGCTGATTTTCTGGACCACAGCTTTTAAACAGAAGAGTTAACATTGCTCCTTATAAATAAAATCCTACAATGACACACCAGAGAAATGAAAAAGCAGCCATGTTCTTGTTGAATATCAAGAAGTTTGAGACACAAAACTTATTTTCAAAGTCTCACTAGAACTCATACATTCCCAGTCAAGTGTTTTGTATACATTTAAGTCAGGTTTTGTCAAATGATACTGTAGCATTTCTACATGCTAAGCAGAACATCATAATTCCTTCTACACACATGCCCTTAAATAAGATCTACTTGTTTAGTAAAACCTGTGAAACCCCAACAGCTTCTCCATCGAAACATTAAATTTTCCACATGACCACAGCTGAAATTCCCTCTGTGTAAATTCTCCAGCTCTGTGGAACTTAGCCACAAGATCAATCAAGATTTAAAAAAAAAAATCCTCCCATGTGTGTTTACAACTGATTTATTTTTTGACTTATGCTGAAAGGAGAAAACTTTTTTATGATAACCTAAAAACATCAATTCTATCATTCTTATTTACATGTTTCAAGCTCTTCCTGCTATTAAAAAATTATTTCAGTGTGTCAAACACTTTCAAATAGACCAGTTGTTTCCAAAACTCAGAATTTCAGCAGAGTGCAGGGATTTGTAGGGAGTTGCTAGTATACACAAAGAATATAATGCATCTCCCTATAAATGTGCCCATGTCATTAATATTACAAATGATCCAACTCAGATCTGCATGAAACATTTCAATTCTGAAATGTCATGTCTGCTTTCTGCACAATTATGCTGCCCAGTGGCTTTTTAATGAATATCTAATATTTCACAGACTTAGCAAACGAATGTGATTGGTTCTTTGTTGCGATCTCGTGGGAGGGTGTTAATTCCTGTCATCTTTAATAACTCTTTTATGATTATACAGAAGATCCAGACTGCTCAGAGTACAATACCAAAACCTGAAAAAGCTACCTTTTGCGAGGGTTGCAGGTTTGTACACAAGTTTAAGACAGTTGAGATTTTACATAGCATGCACTAGCAAAACGCCTTTAGTCTGTCTATATTCTTTGATTATTTTCTTTCTGAAACCTACAGGTCAATAACTAGGTAATGCCTTAACTGCTAACATAAATACTAGTACTTTTAAGCTCCATTTACCACAAGCATTATTTGCAAAAAAAAAAAATACCCAAACCAAAATTTAAAGATGGGGGTGGGGGTGCCGGGGTGTGGGAAAGGGGGAAGGGAAGGAGTGTGAGCGGGGAAATTGTTCAGTAGCACTACATGGACAAGGATTTCACTATCCATGCTCTATTTATTTCATTTATTTCACTATCAGTGCTCTATTAAGTGGCAATTTGATCACTGGCAGTAGCCATATGATAAATATAACTTAAATGGAGTTACTGATTCAAATAAGTTAGGATCTCAGACTTGAATTCTATTTCCTCTATCCCAAAGAGGGATTGAAATCTCCAACCATTACAAGCACTGAGCCATGAAATGTATACTCTATTTTCACCCAGTAATAAAATTTCTCAGTTATCTAGAACAGTAATAAAATTCCTCTAAGCCTCCAATTTCCAGATCAGCAGACCAGCATTGTCCAGACTACCAATGGGTGCAATTCAAACAACCAGCATCCTGACACTTAGAGTAATGTATAGGTTTATGATTGACATAGTGGCAGGACTGTTTAGTGCAGTACAAATTATCAGCTCACAAGCTCATTCTCTACAGAATCCTACCATCTAATTATCAGTCTCCTGGGAGATGACTCTCAAGATAATTTCCTTTCCTAGCAAGGAAAAACAAAAGCAAAAAAGCCAAAACCCACACACAAAAGAAAACCCACACAAAAAGCCCCAAACCAACTAACACACTCAAAATACAAGGAGCATGAGCCAAGCAACAAAGGACAAAAATCAACAGAATGGGAAGAACTGTTCTCAGATTATTGAAACACACAGTCAAAGGATGTCACAAGCAGATAATTTACTGTAATAACCCATGAATGTTTTAATACATATATTTAATTTATATAAATTTGAGCCCTACTTCTGTTATTTTAAGCAATGAAGAACTAGCGCATACTTTTAAATTACCAAAACAGTGGTTACACTAGTTAAGTAATGTATATCTACACACTATCATTTCAGGTATAAAAATATTTAACATGAAGCTTAACTTGCATTCAGCTTTCACACCAGTGTAAATTTGAAGTTAAACCATTAATTTCAGCAATATTTATCTATATTTATAGCTGCATAACACACTAAATTTGTTTTCACCAAGGCGTTAATTTGCTTGACCATTTGAAGAAACTAAATGCTAAGAAATTATTAAAAACCTGTCATACTGATACAAGTCACAATACTTTTAGTCCCATTTCAATGACATCTTTTTCTCACGTGCAATTATCTTTCTAAAATCTACACATCAGCAAGACAGTACTGTAACTTAGACCAAGTCAATACAAGCCCTCCTAAGTACTGTAATTAAGGCAAAACTGCTTATGAATTTAACTGTCAAGATTCAAAATTAGAGCACACACACATAAAGAGATGTTATTTAGCGACAAGTTGCTCCATTCACCAAGAGAAACACAATAACGCTTTAGAGGCAAATAGGTACAAAAGGCAAGTTTCCATTCCCGACATTTATCTCCCCACATATTTTAATCAGCATATAAACAAGACTCTTGCTTCCAGCAATGGGCAAGACTAAATTCTAACTTCCAAGGTCATTAGTGAATATTTAAAACAACAACCAAATCAGGAATAAAGTCTAAAATCTGCAATATTTTGACTATACATGGGAACACACACGTTTAGAACACCTACCTATTTTCAATTTGAGTACCCTCTCTGATTTTCATTGTCTATATTCTTGACTAAAAGTCCACAGTTCGCTATTTTTCCTCTCTGCTTTGCTCTTGACCAGTAATCAGTTTTGCCATTTAAAATGCCAATTTTCTTTACTTCAGCTGCTGCTTAACTTGAACAGTATTCTGGAACACACAGATGTATTCATAACCTGTTATCTCAACACACTGATAGGTTGTTTTCCACTGATGCCACTAATGAAGATAGTGATAATGCTCTTGGAAGAGCAATAATATGAGTGCAGACATCTTAAATAACCTGTTCTGCTTCACATGAAATTACAGAACAATATATAATGTTGCATGTCAAACATACTGCCAGTCAAACTGCAAGAGATATCAACATATAATTTCAATGTCATTACTCCTGTGTTAACATGAATTTAATGTACAATCTCACATAACTCCCCCATTTGTATGTTCTACAAATATCACAAAGCTATTAGTAAGAGTCAAAATAATCATGCCTAGTTAGATAGGTTTAAATTACTCTGTTTTATTTCTTCCATTTTGAAGTATCTCTTACTATTGCTCCTGATTCAAAGTCATCATTCATGCTAGGTTTCATTTGCTCGCAAGAGCAGACTCTGAACTCAGGGTTTCTACTGGATAGAAGTAATCCTACAACAGATGACACAAAAAGTCCAAAGACAGGCAAAAACTACCCAGTAATAACTGTTGTGTATCAAATGCAACACACCAAGACTCTGCTGAGCACTACACAGCTTTTATCAATGGACAGCTATGTACAGAGCAGCATATAGCACTACCTGAGAAAGCCAGAATAGCCCTTAGGAAGGACTAACTAGGTTGGGCCATAATCTTACTAATACAGCTATGCTACAGACTATTCTGTGTTCCATTCATTTGTTACCCAACTGTTTTAAGAAAAAAAATAACAGCAAAAAAATCACCAGCCCACTGCTGCAAAATATTTTGAACAATTCACAGTAAACCAAATAGTATTAAATTGTTAATGTTTTAACTTTAGGAGGAAACTATTACAGGAAGATGAAAACAGTAATGCATAGATTGATGCAAGGATTTTTTTTTTTTTTTAACATTTTCTCTTTTTTTCCCTTTACAGAGAGAAAAGAGATCTTTTAAATTACTACAGCATTTTCACTCAAAGAAGCTGCTGGAAAGCTGGATGAGCACAACCACAAAAGGTACTTGGTTTAAGTAGAGGTGTGGTAGAGTATCTAAAGATAAGACAGCTATGCCTTTCTTTAGAGGAAGTACTAGGTAGAAATACTGCTACACTTTCTGTCTCACTGAAGTTCTGATCAGTTTCTTAAGCAGATATGTTTCATACATTTTTATTCTTAGTAACCCTTTGTCTTGTTCAGTGTACATTAAACATGAGACTTTAGGATCTCAAAAAAGTGGTACAAATTCCTAGTCCATCTTTTAACAGAGCTCCTATGTGCACATGCAATAAAATAATACTTTATGTGACACATGCATTACATTACAGCAACTTAAGAGCTCTCAGTAAGCCCCCATCTTTTATATAGACAAAGTTTAATTTCACTGTTAGACAGCACGTGAAGTAAACAGAAAATGTGTAAATATATGCAAGTATACACTTACATACTCATTTTACAGTACATTGTACATAACAGATATCATGCATACACAAAGATTCCAAGCTTAGGTAGAGAAAACAGACTTCATCAAGATATACAAATAAAATTAATTTCAATACTAAACACATGTAAAAGGCATATGTGGACATATATTCAAAATTACACCCCAATCATAGCATTACAACCCTTATTTTTAATTAATTGGGGTAAGGCTATGGCTACAACTCCTAGCCATCAAATTCTGCAACATGCTAATTCTGTACATATTAAATAAAATAAGATCCCGGCTACACATCAGGTCCTTTTAGTGAGTAAGTGATGAACATTTGTCCTCATAAGGCTTTGCCTGTATCACTACAAACTTTCATTGCCATAGACTCCCAAAGGTCTATTTTACAGATACTAAATCCATCTGGTTCACTGTTTTGAGACAGTTATGAAACAGAGGGACTAGCTGTCCAAACAGCCCATCCCAAGGCCTGATTATCTCAGTGGTTCTTGCAACAAAAATTAGACAGCAAGGTCTGCCTCCCCAAACATACGCTTGAGAGGAGCTGTCAGAGGTTTATGCCAGTTTTTATAACAACCACCCATGCTAAGAAGTAAAAGTTTTAAACTTGTCCCTTTCTTAAATGCTCAATTGGAAAAAACCAAAAGTGGTGTATGTGCAAATATTACTAAGTAACAGCTGACATCTCAGGACACTGGCCTGAATATTCCAGCTAAAACTGCAATCAGATATAGTTATTCACTTTGGACTGTAAGCTATAGCTAAATACACGTTTAATCTTTGTAGTCAGCATTTAACACAGCTGGGTCCCTGCACCATTCCTAGGCACTAGTCTTAGCAACAGTAGATAAATATATTTCAGAAACCCTTTCAAGTTTCTTTTCCCACTCTTAGGAATGACTCTCATCTTGAGAACATGACTTAACCCTATCTAACCTGGCCCACTGTATTGCACTTGGATACACTACTGCAAATTTGAGACTGTAGCAACTTACTCCATTCACAGCAGCAATCTGTCATCTAAACTGAGAGTACACTACACTGTACTTCAGTAGGCTACAGTAATTTCTCATCTTCTTAAAAATTAAACTCCAACTCGTAAAAAGATGGTTGTTGACCTCACTCTCATAACAGAAGTATTAACAATCTGTTTCAAGGACACTTGCAGATAAGTTTCATCATTTTATTTCTCAACATTTCAAGATCACAAATTCTCAACACCAAAACTACACCATATATTCTTTGACTGCACAGAAGTGACGCACCTCTGATGTTTCTAGCATTATTACATACTTTTGAAATTATGTTTGAATAGTGAGAAAAAGACAATCAAGAGAAAAATTTAAAATCTCATTTGAGAGATTCGAAGCTTGGATTATGAAATAATCATCAATAACTCTCTTAGGCAAAACCACAAATGTTAGTAACAGAAAAATTGTCTTCCTTCTCAGTGCATTCCAGTTCTGCAAGAAGAATCAATGTTTTCTTACATTGATTGATGGCTTGACTTCGCAAATGATGATTTTGGAAGGATTTTACCCGTGCACACTGCAATTGTGAACAGGACTAAAAGGGCAATGTGGGATAGGCAGGTCCGGGTGAAAAAGGGATGCTTGGTCATATATGATGTTTCCAAACAAGGGTATCATCTCCTGGGTCAATTTCGAGTGACCAAATGTCCTGAACCGCCCGCATGCAGGGTTGAGTCTGTAGCTCCCAGTGCACCTTATCATCTGCCATTTCATCCCTCGCCTGTCGCTACAAGGCTTTGTGAGTGTGAGGAAACCCTAAGATTAACAACCATTCTACCTAACAGTTAACTAGGTCTGTTCAGATATTAGCTTAAACTGATAAACTCTGATGTGCAGCACATGAGTTTTCAGGCTAGTTATAGGAAGTAGTGCAACTTGCTTATTTCCTTGCCTTTTTCTGGATAACAGAATCTGGAAAGGACACCAATTTAAACTTATCAGCTGCGTATGTATATGTTCAAAACCAGTTTATATGCATTTTTTAAGCTTAAATTGTGAAACATGAATACCAGGAATTTTCATATACAGATACCACTGACTTTATAACCACAGTCACCAGATAACTGTGCTTCTAGCTTCTTTCTTTTTTTTTGGAAAGGTTATTTTTGTTTGATTGGTTGTTATGCTTCAAGGAGTTGTTTTCATACATTCTTCACTATGCACATCCTTGGCCTGACAGTTTTTCCATAAAAAAGGGACATATTTTTAGCTGCAAATAAAGTTATTATTGCTTTATTTTAAAGGTGCATTTGCTTTCAACTACAGCATGCATATGTTTCTTTGGCAAATTGAAGTTGATATGAATATATGTCATCTTTTTAAATTAAGCACAACATCAATGAAAAATCCATCAACTCCTAAACAGTAAGTAATCCCAGTCCTGCCAAAACCAGAAATTAAACACAATAAAAATGCTGCAACTCACTTTATATCTTAACTAGGTTTCCTTTATGAACATTATTTCTAACATGCAGAGCTATGACCTAATTAATTACACACAATTAAACAGAGTCACAAATATGGTGTGGCTGCTGACTGCAAATACTAAGAGCCTTCAGGGGATGAAAGATTTTAAAAATCACCTTAATTTGTTCAGGCCTCATGAATTTTCTACCAAGAAAATATTAGGTGTCCTAATCTACATGTTGAGCAGCAGTAATACACAATTGAACATTTACTCTAGAACATTCCATTTCTAGGATGTGAATGTACGCATAACTAAACTAAAAAAACTTATCATAATCGCTTAGCTAAATAGATTATGTGACAGCCAAAAGCTACAGTAAAACTACTCTAGCAGAGATGCAACCAAATTCCTAAAAGGTGTTCTTGCAAATGGCACTTATGGACATCTCAGCTGGCAACACAACTGACAAGCTAACCACGGAAAGGTTCATCTATAAAATTATCCTGGAATTTTGACTGGGTTTGCACTCTCAAGTTTGTTTTAAAAATAATTAATGTTGGTTAGGAAATATAAGCCTTTTAAGAAGGCAACAAAACCATCTCAGTTTCAGTCTGCCAGTATGAACTCCACAACACTAATATTAAGATCTTGGCAAAGTTGACTATAAACAAATTCTATGTATTTAGGATTTTTTTATCTCTCCTGAAGTTCAAGAAACCAACCCACCCTATATTGAAGAGAAATATACTACATTTCTCAATAGTGCAAATCTTCCATAAAAAGAAAATCATATATGGTAGTAGCTTTAATCAGGCATTCAATTTCCTGAAGTCTTCAGAACCTAAACAATGATTTTTGCTCTGAAAGTAACATAAAATATAACAGAGCCAATGCAAACCTGACACTACAGTGATTAATTGTTCTGCAGTAAGCACAAACAGTCCAGACTATGAATAGCCTAATGCAGACACAGAACTGTAAGTCATCACTTATTCTCACCTGCACAACAGAAAAAATAAAAGTTAAAAAAAAAACAAAACCAAAACAAAACAGATTGACAACCACTGGTCAGGCTGAATTCTGATTCAGAGTAACACTGCAGGTAGGCATAAACGTAACATTTTCATTAGTATCATTTCATACATTAATGGCTGCAATAAATGAATAATAATGCAAGTGAGAATAAAGCCCATATTTTCTCTGAGACAGTAAAGCAGATTAACTTTTGTCTCAAATTGGTTTCTCTTCTTAGTGAAAAAACAGACAAACAAACAAAACCAAAAAACAACACAAAAAAACACCCAAAATTATGACTTCTTGTTTTTAACATTGTTATTTGCTTTAAGTGTTGAATTTCAAGAAACTGATCTGCGCTCTTTACTAAGTAAATACTGTACTGCCCTGAAATGAACACACTGGAGTAGGTACAAACAAAAATTTGTCAGAGGGGAAAAACAGGAAACAGATAATGATACATATATAGAAAGTCGTTCTATTTCCTCATCTGCCTTGTTGTGCTTATGACTGAAACAAGATTGAAAAAATACGGTAAATGTTTGTGCTTGGTATTGGTTAGCAAAAAAATAATCAGTTTTGGAAAGATAAAAGCTCACACAAAGCAGGTAGAAGTAGCAAAAATACTGCTATAGTTTGAAAAAAATAATTTGTGCAATTTAACACAAGCCTTTACTAATTTCTCAAGTGAGAGTTACTCACCGATATAATGTACAGATTTAGCTATCATATAACCAAGGTTCCATAAGCCTTATTTCAACACAAGCATGTATCTTCTGTGCGCTAGCAAAATTTTATTTAAAATATTTTAAGCTGCTATGCAAAAAAAAAATGGACAAAACCATTTCAGACACTCATTTTCTGCTTTTCTTGTAACAAGTGGGCAAGTGGAACCTTCACAGAGAGGGGCTAAATTCACTTGACAGCATTTTGATTATTCCTTTGCAATTGACTTTTTTTAGATCATTATGCTTATAAAACAGAAAGCAGAAATCACAATCTTTTTGACCAGAAACACGCTTGAAGTTTACTAGTGAATCATTTAAAAATTGTTTTCTCATGATCTTGAGTTCCCCCAATTTAAAGAAACATTTAAACAAACTGGAAAATTCATTTTCCATTATGTCATATTTGAAATACAGCTATGTTTACATATCATGTATTTACATATTGATATTGTGTGCGTTTGGGAGCATGGAAGATTCCCAACAGGAAAAAACTGACTGCTTGAAAAAATGCTAGGGCTACTCATATACAAAATACAACAAACACTAACAGTAGAAAATGTTGAAGCTCAAATTCTGGTAGCTCAGCGTCTGATAGCAGTCCAGCCAAGATTCAGCTGAGCTTTGGAATTTGAAGATGACCTTTTATCTGCCTCAAAGCATTTTCCATATACATGCGAATACATGTCTTCTGAAAACTCAAGGCATGTTTAAAGTTTCGGAAGTTAGTAAGGTACAGAACACAGAGTAAGAGGACACACGAACGCACGGCTTGTATCAATAGAAATTTAATACCCAATTTTTAAAAATTGCAGGTGTGAAAAAACAGGCATTGCTACTTTAAACATCTACCACTGACATGATCGATTTACACAGCCTCACTATTTCTCTCAGCTCAGACAGGCTCCAGTTGAAAGTAATAAAGGCAGCCTAGGAATCAATGGCTTCATCATTTCAATCCTGACTGAAAATTCCAGCCTTATGGTCCTGACTTGTAAGCACCACCTCCACATGCCACTGAGGGGTAAAATGTGCTTCAGAGATACAGTGCTATATGATTTTAAAACAATAACACACATTCAATTCTCAAACTTAACTGGATAAAGACACAATAAAAAATTGAGCCACATCTGACAAAAAGATACAAAGTTACAACTAACTTGTTAGTAAGAAACTCTGATTTGCAGAACAGAAATCTACAAATACACTACCTCCCTTGCTAGGAAGGAGCTGAAGGTCTGAAGGAGCTAATACGAAGAAAATTCAGGCGAGAATATATTGACAAAAACAGTGTTTGCTTTTCCAAGAATGAAAACATGCAAGCTTCAAGAGGGATAGCAATTAGTCACTGGAACCAGAGACACAGCATGATGTGCCAGCACACTCTGGAGAACGCCCAAATGAGATCAGATATTAGCATCCCACAAACAAAAAACCACCAGAAACATCAGAAGTATTCACACAGTAACCGAAGGGTGGGACACAGAGCAGCAGGAGGCAGAGGGGCAAGGGTGAGATGCCCTCAACCCTCGCAGGATCATGGGCAGCCAGCAACACTCAGCACTGCACTGGATCTCCCATGAGGGCCCACTGCAGCAGTAAGCCTGTTACCACACACTGCTCCTATTGGTACAGCTCCCACCCCCAAGGTTCACACGCCAAGGAAATCCTCATGAGGTTCCATGTGAGGTTCCATGAGGCTCCTGGATTTCCACTTGCCTCCATTTTGAAAAAGACAAACTCACTGTATTTGAGATATTACGTGCAAAATGTGGATTTCTTTTCACAACTGCTTCGTAGGTGAATAAACCTAACGCTTCTACAGTACCATGCTAAACTTCCTCAGCAACATGGAGAACCAGAAACAAGTCAGCTACGTGCTGATGAAGTTTTAAATTCCTCAAGACACCCTATAGTTGCAAAACGTACAAAGCCCCAATAAACACATAAACACAATGGAAATTTCTTTCTCTCTTACCTCAGGAATGGCAGTTTGAAGCATCAAGCTGGGAGCAGCAGCATCTAAGGTGAGTAAGCGGTCATCGATGGACACCAACATCCCTGAAGACTGCATTAGGCCTGTGCTGCTCAGGACACCCTGTCGGAGGCAGCAGGTGCAGGGGGCCAGAGAGCAGTATGGGGCTGCTCACAAGGCACGAGCGAGACCTCAGGCATGAGCTTCCTCAGAATGCACAGGGCGGACCCGAGTGCAGAGGAAGCTGTGATGCCACACACGGGGCATGGCTCGGCTCCCCCGGACTGTCCTGCCCCACCCCGCCCACCAGACAAGGGGTCTGTGATGGGCAGGGTTGAGCGCAGGCAGGTGCCTGCCCTGGGTGGCCTGCGGAAGGAGCGAGCAAGGCGACGGGGCAGGCACACGCGTGCAGCTTCACACCTTCCTCAGCGCCTGGCTGCACAGCTCTGAACACGTGCGTTCACCAAGGCAGTCTGGTCACAGGCTGCAGTTCACCCGCTGAGTGCACCACAATTCCTGCTGGGAGAAACGTTAAACTCACTCTCGCATGGATTCAGTAAGGTATTTAAAACACACCACCACCTGGCAGGAGTGTGAACAGCTGTCAGAGGGCACTGACGGGCCTTAATTGCCTGAGCACCTTCATCTGGGCCTACAACACACCCTGGTCTGGCCCTCTTAAGCACGGCCTGGCTTAATATATTGTTCTGGACACGTCAAAATCGATAAAGATACAGCAAACATCTGTGTGTTTCAGTAGAACATTTTAAATGCAGCTCTTCCTCTGTGAGTTAGGAAATTAAACTTTTGTTAAATATCAATTATCATGCTCGTAACTTTATGAAAACAAGATGTGTGCATCTGCATGCGTGGAAAACCTTATCCAGCTCCAACAGTTCTTGAACTGTGTCATGCAAAGATTTCTGGTTTGCTCTCAGAGCTGGAAGTAAGCAACAAAGATAATTTAAGATGCTGGCATATTAGGAAGCATCATAATTACCTTAATCAGCCTAGACAGATGCTAGGAATTTTAATTATTATTTAGTAAGATCATGGAATAGTTATTAGTGTGTTATGGCAACAGTTTGAGAAAGGATAACTAAAATTCTCAAAGTACTCAGGAGCTCTGCTTTCCTTTCCTAAGTCTTCATTATCTCTAGGTGAATCTCACAAGCATGATTCTGGGCACAAGGCATGGATAATAATGAACTGCTATCTTAATCTATCTGAAATCTACAAAAAGCATCTGTTCTGGAAGCATTCCTAATATAATAGGATACATATTTACTCAGGAAAGATTGACTGTAGTTAGTTTCTAATATTCCTAGTTATCCAGTGAAATCATTTTGAACCCATTGGAATTCTATGTCTGTCTTCAATGGGAAATGCATTTCACTGTTAGTATTGCAAACAATTGTGAAATTTTGAGCAATGACATTGTGGTTAGGCACCTAAAAAAAGCACCTAGAACCTGTAACTCAACTTCAGAGCTATTCTTTCAACCTGGGCATTGCACATAAGCAAGGCAATACAGAAATCTATTTGGTAACAAGAAGAGACAAAATACAGTGCACCTTTTAACTAAACTGATACACAGTCTCAAGGAAGTTAATTATAACACTAATTTTGTCCAACAAGGATTGTATGGGAAATGTTACAAGAACTTTCAGCAATGCTGTCTAGGAGGTTTCTAACTAGTCTTACTGTCATGAGGCAGGAGGGGAGTATCACCATTTTCCCTACAATGCTTGTCAGCTTGCCACTGCCATCAAAGGAACTTCATTCACAAGTTTACTGAGCTAGTATTGCAAACACTTGAATTATCCAATTTCCCATTAAAAGCAGAGAGCGTCACAGATAAGCCTATTAAAACACCCAATATTTGCCCAATGCTAAGTACTGTTAAATATAGACATCGTATGCTAAGTGTCGATTTGACCTGCACTTCAAAATCTTTTTAAATTTGTCAGCATTTCCCTCCTCACCTCATGTCATTCCATTTCTATGTGAATAATGTAAATGTTTCCCACTGCAATGTGCTTTAATAGCATTTTGAAAACCTTCTATAAAAAGAAATAATTGAGGTTCCATTCTTGAGCATAAATGAAATGGATGGAAATTGGATGAGTAATTATATCTGACATTAACAAATAAACTTGCGCTATATTCACTGGGGGGTCATATGATTATTATAATTTTATATCAAATTATTCATCAAAATTCCAGATTTAACTGAGTTTTAATCAAAGTATAGCTACAGAGTTGCTAAATCTAGCCTATAGGGAATAGATAACACTCCTGCCCAAATTCTTATTCCTGTATGAAACTATAATACATCAAAGAAATAAAAGTATCAGTGCAGTTTTCCTTTTTCCTTTTGCCCTCCTTAAATCACGTATAGTATTTGTGAAACAGATTTAACAGTTCATGCAGTGTGATGCTTCCAAGCAGCCACAAAACTATTACAAGAAGAAAGTAAAGTAACACCCCCATAAAAATGTACTTTAATACAGTCTTGAATTGGATAAATATGCTGCTCCCTGAGTGAAGCAGATTAAAGAAAGAGCTGATAGAAACTTGGAACTTTTCTTCTATGGAAATGAGAAATTAGGAGAAAGGAAAATTATTCTGCTTTAGAATGTAAAGTAGATGTGTCCTAGTTTTGCCTGCACAACAAATTCTATCTTCCTTTCAGGAAGGGTGAGTTGCTCTGCAGTGTACAGACTTGGGTGAGACAAGTTTAAGACACATCCCTGTGTTTTCTCTGTCAATCATCTTGCTCTAGGCAGTTCTGTAATTTGTGTCCTGCTAATAGAGGAAACACCCATTTACAACGACAGCTGTTCTGTTACTTCACAGTCACACATGCATCCTCTAAGCATAATCTAAGCATCTAGTACACAATATGAGACACCACAGTGAGCCCCAAATGCTTGTACTAAGGGTATCAGTATCTCAGATACTATTGCTATCCCATATCCAGATCTCTTTGAGGCCTGTCCCAGAACATCTATGTGTTATTCATAATTCTCATATGCAGAGTGGGACAAGTATCTCTTGAGGAACAGAGAAGATTATAAAACAATTAAACCACACAAGTTTTAAAAAAAAAAAATTAAAATATAAATGTAAATTTATAAAAAAAAAAATCCATTTGTTTTGCTTAGCTTCACATTATGCCTGCTCTGAAGACAGAAAAAATAAGCTGGTAACTAATAGAAGATTTTTATATATATATATATATATACACACACACACACTTATATACTCTCTCAATACTGATAAGCCCAACTTTTTCTCTTAAAGTGGTGGATGATAGGTAAGAAGTGAAACTAAAGAAAAATTATATGGTGACATGTTAGAAACACCCTGTATATCAAAAAAAGGAACTTTCAGATTCATTATTAATGAAATACACATTATTGGAACCTGAAATACACACTTTAAAATAACACTAAACCACTATAGCTTGTTTATCCTATCAACTGTCTGAGAAAATCTGTTTTGTTTCACAGAATGTAGGCCACAATTTCCACTTTTATTTTAAAGTCCTTATTTAAGAATGAAATTATTTATAAGGTCTGCTTTATTAGTACATCTTATAAACAAAAGAATAAATAATAACAGATGCTATTCAATATTTCAGAGGAAAAACAAAGAGGCTGGTAAGCCTCTAAAAATGGGGCAAAAATTGATTTGAGATACTTTCAAGGAAGACATGTACTTGTACTTTTATAACTTGTGTGGGCTTTTTTCCATATATTCACTGTGCTACTGTCCTCTTCAAAATGTATTTCAAAGTCAGCTGGTGTCACTATACTCTGAGGTTTTTAAAAGTCTTTTATTCTCCCTCATGCTTTAGCTCATTTTCTTTCTTCCTTGTCATCCTCTGTCACACTACCTGCCTTCTAAACATTTTTAACAGACAGTTTTTTGAACAAACTGGCATTCAAATAGCTGTGGATAAGGGGATCTATGTATGTTAGCAATGTCTGTACAGCTAATTGCTGTATCCTTTCTGCACATCAAGCTGCACACACAACTATCACCTCCAAAATTCAATTTTTTAGAATTAGCAACTTCTGTACTCCTATCAATAAAGAAATATGGTTCAGATATTCTGTTAAGAACTGTGGGAGGCACTGAGTCCAAGGCTGCTTTTATCACTTGTCACTCTGAAATTATAATAGTAGCAAGAAAGTAAAAAGCTCTTTCATCTTCCTGGAGAGCTAAAATAGCATTTCAATGCTACTTTTGGATCACTCAGATGCAAGTTTCTGGGTCTTTTCAGCCTTGCTGTGAGACAGATTTCCTGTACAACATAGGAACATACTACTTTCCATTACTTGAGATCTACACTAAGAAGTGAAAATCATTCTCCCAGATATTCTGCCAGGAACTCTGAGACCCAGTAGTTAAAGGAAGATAAGATAGACAGAAATAAAGATATGAAAGACACTTTTTCTACATAATAGCTTATCTTTACATGGTCAAAAACTGTGACATTACAATAGGTTGTTTGATATGGTCTCAAGTATTTTCAGTGAGCTTTTTACAACATTTGAATAAACTTCATAAAAGTTGCAAGAGAAAACCAGATAAGACTGATGTTACTGTATCAAAACAAAGTATTCTTTTATAACCTATATTTACATTACAAAAACTGTATTTGAAACTGTGAGTAGGTTCAGAGGTAAGTTGAAAATAGTACACTTAACAAGTAGCAAAAGACCATAGAGAGAAAAACTAACAAATGACTGGGTTGCAAAGTAATATTTCCCAAGTACTGTTTCATAAGATGTTCAGGTACTGAAAAATTCCAGATTCTTCTTTATGTTTTGCATTTGAATGACAAGGTTTTGCTCAGTGAATGGAGAGAGGTGTTTGCATGGTAAATTTTCTGGACCTAGCTCATAAGAAAGGTTTCTTCAGTTTAAAATAGTAAGACTTCATTGAACTTTTCTTACATAACCTCTCCTAACCCCACTAGTTGCCATTGAAAAATTATGAGTAAAAATAATCTTCACAGAAAGATGAAAAATTCAACTGATCCGAATTACATTTACTTAGATTGGTGAATCTGACTGCCCACTGAATCAAAAGGATTAGGAAAACATTAAGTTCTCAGCCACGTAAGCCTGAATTTACACTGCAAATCTGTGCAACTGCATTCAGAAGGTAGAACCATAAAAACTAAGGGAAAGGTTATGATGCGCAAAAAAAATCAAAGAGAAATACTAATATAGGCAAGGAGGGGCAGGTACAGACATTCTTCATCTGACAAGTGTTCAGATGATACAGAAACTAGCATATCTCTGGCTAAGCACCAGTTCAAGCATTCCTTCTTTTCCCCCTCCCTCAGAAATATCACAGGACCATATTATAAACCATTCTTCTTGTACTTGTGCTTTACCACTGTATGCATTTTTGCCCGAGTGAAATGTCCTTCCTCCTAAATTAGTACTTTTTTCCTTAACATTTTCTACAATGACAATCTATGTCACAGTCATCTTGTAAATAATCTTTAATATGTTTCATCATTCTAAAACTCAAGTATAAATCACCTGCATAAATTAACTTCTAAAGACATCTTTTAGAGCAGTCTGGATTTCAATGGAGATTTCTAGTTCTGTCTTCTATGCTCTTTATCCAAATGTGCCTTGATTATTAATCAGTGTCTTTGTGACTGAATTCTTGCTTTTTTTCTATAACCTACATTCTCTCATCTCAGTCATTTTCATTTCCTTTCAAGATCTCTCACTGACAACATCTCATTGTGTTCATTTATTTACTTAATTGGCACTCAGATAACTTTGAATAACATGATCTATTAATGTTATTGATTTTTGCTAGGCTGAGTGCTGTATCTGTTATAAACATTGATTTGAAAACCTGGATACAACCTTGAAAAGTTTCAATTTACAGACTGAACTACCAACTCCAACTCCCTCTTGCATTTTCTTCCCACTAACTACAAAGATTCACATTTCAGTTTAATAAAAAGAAAACGATGTCACAAAACAAAGACCTTCTCTGTTTTCCTCACACTGTTAGCATTCTGATACCTACGAATACATGTATTTTGTACACATTCTATCAAATGTTATTTTATTGCTTTTTTGCATGACAGTATTTTTTTCTACTCTGACTTACATCAAATAGTACTTCACTCCTTGAAAAAAAAATACCCAAACCCCCAAAACCAGTGAATTGGCCCTTCATCTGTCTTTAATGTGTCTATAATCACCAGAATAACAGGAAAACTATATGGTATGACAAGTCAAGTCACTCTTTTGCCCTCTCCAGACTTGAATGAATGTACATTGATATTTTTCATCAACACCATCTCCATAGAAAAATGATATATAGCTACTACAGGTTCATGAGAGATCAGGAAACTCATAGCAGGTTATCAGCTAGTATTACCAAAGTGCAATTCTTACTCTGAAAACTGATATAAAGAATAAGGTTATGCTCTTACATAACAGAATTGTTTGTCTACACCTGTCAAATTTCATGTCTTGCATTTCTAATTTTTTTAAAAATGAATTCCCTTAAACCAGATTAGAATCATGAACTAAATTCGAATTAGAGTAAATACGCAAACAAACTGAAGGACCAGGGAAGTAGAGATGCCACCACTGATGCAATTTGACCAAGAAAGTTCTCCATATCAGAAGAACCTTCTTTGTCCTGAGAACCTGCATTTAGGAAAAGTTGCATTTTACACTCAATCTCATGGTACATTAAAACTCAACAAAATTTTCATTGTGAAAAGGTAAATATAAAAACCCCTAAGTGCTATTTCAGATATACCGCAGAAAAGAGAATGGCACTTTAAATGAAATGGCAAGACTAAGGGGGGGGAAAAAAAAATCTATGTCCCTTGCAAGGCTGAGAAAAGCTATTAGCTTGCTACAGTGTGTCTGCTAAAATAACACACATTCTACTTAAGTGCACAACACAACCTAATGTAAAATGAGAGTACTCTTTTTCCCCAGTGTGATGTAAGGCAAACGGAGCAAGTAACACTGAGAGAGAGAAACCTTCACAAGCTATACACTCTCACATAAATCTTCATTAGGCTATCCTTTGTATTCTGCCTCTCATGACCCCACAACATAGGTTTCCACACAATTTTCCATTCACTGAATCAGAAATGGGAAATCCCACAGTAAGCTTTTTTTTGGGGGGGAGGATGAAAACCCAGCATGAGTATGGAGAAGGTGCACACAGACCTCCCTATCCCACTCCAACATATACTAAAATAAAATAACAAAACAAGACAAGAAAATATGAAAATCTTAGGCTGCCCAGAAGAAAAAAGAGGAAGTTCAGCTTTGTCCCTGAATAAATGCATATGCTTTCAGCATATTCACAAATCTACAGATAAAGCTTGGATGGACTATGATACCACTCTCATCAATCCCTGAAAACCTGAAAGGGCAATAGCATCAAGATGAATGAGTGAGCTTTGTACTGTTTGCAGTATACTACATATGCTGGTCCACACAATTATAAGTACATTTCTGAAACAAAATATTTTAAGAAAGCTAGTTCATTTCCTGCTGCAGATCACACTCTGTATTGCCTCAGGGACATGTTATCTGAAGATTATTCTCTAGTTGTCTTTGTTGTTCTTGCCAAAAGGCCTCAAAGAATGATAAGGTGCTTTTGAATGATAGAAAAGGTATTTTGAAAGGGCATCACAGGCTCACTGGCCATTTACTGTTATTCTTTTTCTCTTTGCATTAGATTTTACAGCACTTCTCAGGAAGCTGCATTTGAAAGTATTTTTAGAGAGATACTAAATGTACTCATGATAGTTTTACTTTATAGAAGTGAAGCCAAGATAAAAATAGAGAGTTATTTGGGGGTTGCTTATCACAACTGTATGACTGTGACCTTAACCTAAACCTTCAACACCTCACATCAATTTCAATGGATTTTGAATTAAGCCCTATGAAAACACTGGTTTCATTAGTGAGTGAATAATTCTCACTATACAAATCATTTAAATCACCTTTTTTTTTTTTTTTTTTTCTCCCCAAGCAAAGTCTGTTTTGCCCAACAACAGTAACTGGTGAGCTATCTCCCTGTCTTAATCTTGACCCATGAGCTTTCTCATATTGTTTTCTACCCCAATCCCAGTGAGTGAGGTGGGTGGGTGGGTGAGTGTCTGGATGGCTGTTACATGAGGCTGACCCACCACAACTCCCAATACTGATACAGAAATACCTCAGAAGGTATTATTCTTCTCTTGACATGTTGGTCCCATGTTGAGTGAAAGTGACATTGCACAATCTGAGTTTGGGTTAATGCAAGGAGGCTAAGAAAGCCTGTAAAACTTCAGTTGTTTATACACAATTATAGGTTCAAGAAAGACATTCAATTCACTAAAGTTAGACTTGACAGTCCAGACCTCTGCTTGCAAATTAGTAAGTGAAAGAAACAAGTCTAAATGAGTCTTCCAAATAGGAAAATTTACCCTCAGTAGCTTATTCCCAAAGAATGTAATTTTAAAAGGAAGAGATGTGTTAAAAACCATGTATATATATATAAAAATACATTAAAAAAAAAAGTTTTAAACTTCACTTACAGTTTCAAATGGAGAATGTGAACATATGTTAACAGTTCTAATGACCTGACTCAGTTATGGACATGGTTTTATAAGAATATCTAACTCTGAGTCACCAAGAGACAGTTTCACAAAAACGAGGCATCACAGTCTGTTGAGCTTGTCTGAGCTCTGTCAGAGGTTACAAAAGCTAAAAGGCAAACTAACATTTATCAAGGCACCAAAAGATTTTTTTTTTTACCTTTTTAAAACTTCTCAGAGAAGAACCCAGTAAGACAGTGAATCATGCAAAAGATCAACACCCCCATTATACATTCTAGATTCTCATTAGTAACAAGGAAAACAGCCCAAGAGGGTATTGCCACAAATCCAGAAGTCATGGAACAAACTACTTGCAGAAACTCATTAATCAGCTGTTTCTCAATGCCATGGCTATATATCCTACAAGAGACGCTTAAAGCCAGGGGAGTACCTGCTCACTGAAAAGGGTCCCACCTACAAGCGTCAGGTGAAAAATGTCAAGATTTTGGTGCTTTGGCTGTAGACCAAGTAAAGGGAGAAAGCAATGTTTATACTGACCGTTAACTTGCTAATTATACTCTAGGTGAACAGCTGAGTAGAAAGGGTACTTCTTTACAGTTTGCTCAATCAAAAATCTCCTTTCAGAAAAGGCCCAAGTCATGTCAACTTTGTTATAAAAATATTGGCACATTCAAACTAGCAAGAGACCAGAGCTAAGTTTAAAGTGAGCTTGCAATTGCCATTTCAACAATTTAGCTTGTTACTTAAGCTGCTGCTGTTAATTATAAACAATTGCAGTGACTGTGGAAAAAAAGTTACAGAATACTCTTGCTGGCACAATGTTAATATAATGGAAATGTGCTTGTTCTCTGAGGAGTTGACTTGCAGAATTTGGCCAAATTACTATTTTTTCACTAATTATTCCGAAACCACTATTGTAGTGTGTTTGCATAATGTTCTTACTACAACGCAAATCAACATCAATGACAACCCTTTCATTCCAAAATGATTTTTAACCTTACAATTACAGAGATAGAAATGCAATATAATTCTAGATCCTTCATCCCCAGGCACTTATGCAATAAATGAATGATTCTTACCACAGTGCTGGAAAAATGAAAAGTAAAATAGAAATGGAAGTGTGCATCACAAACTTCAATTCTGTTACAACTATGCTAGCCACGTTCATTCCTTCTTTATTAAGTAAAAATAGAGTCAGATCTCTTAAGATCTCATACAGAAGACAGAAAATCTGGCTGTAGCTTTGTTTCACTGGGGTTAAATTAGATCTTTATACATGATATTCTACAATAGAGTGATTCATTGAACACTTGGAAATAAATTTGGGGGGAAGGTGTAGGAAACCTTGAGATGCCAATTAATGTCTCTGAATTCCACTGAGGTCATTGGAAATGCAGTGTAGGCTTACTTTTAGATTGGCCTGGCTCAGCTGTTATTTGTTATCTTCACCAATTCTCATCTTTTACATCTCTGTAGAAGAAGTTTGCCAGCTGCTGCATACACAGCTATTGTACAACATAAGCTGGTACAGTACATAAGACAATTATTCATTTAAATAGGTCTATTAATCATTATCGTTTGTCATCTGGCACATAAAATAGGCCTGTATTCATTTTTTCCTGTGTGAAGTAGGCATTTTAAAATCCTTCACTGTCAAACAGGCCTGTTATACAGCCAGTGCAATCTGTAATGCTATTTATTTATCAAACTTAATGTAATAGGATCCCTTGACATGGTACACTTATGAAGAAGTGAGGTTCATTTTCAGAATGCTGAACTAAAGTAAATGTCTAATAGCTGATATTCTTCACTTTCTGTAATGCACAAATATATGTACTGTCTCAACATGTAATAATTTCTACAGCAACCCACAGATTTTGTAAGATGGAATGAAAAAAATTGCTGTAAGACCTGTTAACCACTGCAAAGTGATGATGCACACTACAGCTGTGGTCCAGTGATTCACAAATGTGGTTATAAAGTACTGACAGAAGATTCTTAGTTGCTGCCATATAAGAAGTATTAGCAACTCCTGGACTTAGGTAAAATGGTATATATCATAACTAACAGACTGGTTTGTGAAAACAATTTCTTCTTGCAATGATATGTAACTGCTCATAGTCTCCAGAGAAAACAAGATCTTCAGTTCGTACTGCAATAAAAACCAAATCAACTATAACTTTCAAGACTTCTTTTTTTAGGTAAAGAATAAAAAGCATTACAAATCTCTGTTACCAGTACAGCAAAATTTTAAATGTTCTGTGTGATAAATGCATACTGTTGGTTGTATGTGTATGAGATCTGAAATTGTACTTTTTATATTTGTCAGATATAATTACTGTCCTGGGTTCAGCAGTAGCAGTCATTTTTAATCCTTCTTAGTAGCTGGTGCTACTAGAGCACAAAGACAATATACATTTACCCAATGTTAATGACATTACTTTTGACAATCAAAAATAAGATGGCTATCCAACCTCTTCTTTCCCAAGCCCAACCTGAGACTTATAACCTGAGACTGTTGTTATATGAGATACAAAGTCTTCAAGTAAAATTCCACAGCTTAAACAGACATATTTAATAAAAAGAAAGGAACATAATATTAGCATTGTGTATATACACTCACACAAAATTTGTGATATTTCTCAAATGTTATTGTTAAAAAGCAGAATTGTAGTGTTTATTATGGCTTTGGTGACTTTTGTAAGAATAGGCAAGTTTTACAGAGTTCCCATCAATAGAGCTTTTCACTTGTAATTCAACTCATTAGGGAATGTGCAGGTTTATAAATTAGAATTTTCTAAAAGGCAAGTGATAAGCCACCAAACACAGAAATGCTTCTTGCATTTCATGTGGTATTTATAGTGAATCTCATAAATACAAAGTAAAAAAGATTGTGACAGGAGCTAGTTCTTCAAACATTGCATAAGGTTCTGAGCAGATACATCCACGTTTTCCCCTTTTCCCCTTTTTATGTGTTACATAAAGTGTGCAACGTGCACAGGCTAGGAAAATACCTTTGTGGGTAGCTATTCCCTTTTCCATACTAAATTGGCCAAAAACTAAATGGCGATCTAACCAACAGCATATCTTTCCAGCAACACGGAATTTTCCAACTGGGCTTGTATCCCACTCCCCTAAGAAAATACAGGTACCAGATTTTTTTCTGAAAACTTTCTCATGGGAGAAAATATTATTATGTACTTTCAAAACAACAATCCAAGACAGAGAACAAACTTAACCACAAAGCAACCAACAAGCTTGCAATACAGGGTAAGTCAGGTCAAAGTATTTGGCCTTGAACAGGTACAGATGGAATCTGAATGTGCATTTCTTACCTGTTAGGGAAAAAAAACAAACACTAACCACCAGTAAACACAGGCAAGCATGGCTCTCTAAAATAACTGCATATATCTAACTCACCTCACATATGTTTCTGTTTTCTTTCAGCTATCCCTGAGACTCACCCACCACCAGTAAGCCAGTTTATTTTGCAAAATCAGCAGATAGGCAAATAAGTAAAAAGCAGTGTTCTTATAGCTAGAAACCTGGAAGGTGGAGAAAGGGGACAGGCAACCATGAATACCAACAAACGGTAAGAGCAAGGCTTATGCTTCTTCACATGCAGTGAACTGTTACGCCGCCTCATCTGCCAAATCATCTACAACATCAGGCGCCTTGCCCCAATCAATACTTAAACCAAATAGCTTCAAGAAGAAAATGAAACTGCAGGTCAAACAAATCAACCTTCGTTTTACATATCCTAAATCAGTCTTCAACTACTTTGGTTTCAACAAAGGGGAGGAATTATTAGAGGAATTACTTTTTCTCCAAAAATAGTTTTTTTCCAGAAAAGGAAGTGGTTTTTTCCCCAATCAGCCCTATTTGAGAACATCAACATATGGAGCATGTTAAACATAAGACAGAGTGAAATATGTTTTGAGAAAATTCACAGTTTTGTGACCTAGATAATGTCAGCAGAAATTTCTCTAGTTGCAGTGCATATAATCAAAGGCATTTTGGGAAGACAAGCAAGTACTTGGAGAAGACCCAAATGCCATTTTAAAAGGTTTAAATTATAATTGAGTCCAAGACATTGAAGTAAGTTTTTTAATAAGAATTAGAGGGAATAGGCTTGGTTTTTTTCAGTTTCAACTCTAATGCAGAACAGACAAAAGGACACGCAGATCCTTTAATGAAAAGCAAAAATAATAGTAATAAAAAAATCATTGCTCAGAATGGCTACAATATATTTAATCCATCAGATGAAAAAGTGCATTTATCTTCTCTTTGTGTGCCTGAAGGAGAAAAACATAAATACAATCTCCTGTGGGTGTGGAACTGTAAAATCTGGTTCTTCTCCTACATCTTTTTCTCAATTTCTTATATATAAGGATATATATATATTTATATATATACGTATTTTTATATATATAAAATATATATATAAGATATATATCTATATCTTTATATAGATATCTATTTTATATACATATAAAATATCTTGTATATTAAGAAATATATAATATTTCTTAATTTAATATAGCTTCGAATTATACCATAGCAGTCTTGCTCATTCAGAAATCAATGGAAGTTTTGACATTAGACATGCTAAAGCATCATCACTAGAATACATTATATGTCAGTGAGTTAACTTTTTTGTTTTAAAGACCACAGGCTTATGGAAGAATCTAAATGAAAAAATCTTTCCAAAGAATAAACAAATAAATGAACTGCAAGTTAAATCTCTTTATGGTCTACAGCAGTCAGATATCAGATTCTACTTAAACACAGTATAAAATGAAGCATTATATTATGAGCTCCAGAAAAAAAACAACAACTTAATTAAAGGCTGTAGTCACAATATATGAGTACTTCATAGCAAGCCATTCTATAACTACATTATGTTATAGAATTGTAGTCAAGTTATGAAATTAAAATTATTTCATTTTAAAATATAATCAAATTATCAGACATAAACCCAAGGATTTTAAGTACATGTCAATATTTTCTCCTTGACACTTTTTCCTAATTAGACTACTTTTTTACTACATTTCCAGCAAAAGCATTCAAAGAAAATAATCACGGTATTATGAGATACCACACAAGGGACAGCGAAAGTCTGCAAATTGCTCCTTGAGAGCGAAAGCAAAATGCATTTCTGACAAAATTATGTGTTTTCTCATGCAGTGCAGGCTTCCAAAGATGAGCTATACCCAGAAAGCATTAATGTGGAATCTGAAATGCAGAAACTCCAGTAACTATGGACAACTCCCAGGTGGCCTCTTGCCAAAATTTCTTGATGAGTATACAGAGTGCATCCAATTTGGATTTGTACTTTAGCCCTTGGGAAAGTCATTATGTATCCAAGAGAAAAACAATTGTCAAGCTTAACAGGCAGGAAGATAATTGCAAAAAAATCCTGCTACACTTTACTATGTGATTTTGTTCTAAGTGACGAATGAGCTAATACAAACACACAGAAAGTCTGCGTCTACCAGCCTTATCTTTAATATAAGGTGAGAACAATGACTGCAGTTTCTCTTCTCTCCTTTTTCAGGCAGAACTCTTCAGAGAACTCTGATTCTGATTCAGACTGATAAAGTACACTAAAACCAGCTCTCCCAGATTACTTCTTTTCCTTAACATCACTGATTACACTTGTCTGCCCACTCCTAAACATCTTTCACTCTCATCACTATAATCCTAAATCCACTGCCGACACAGACACTTCTCTAGACTAGTTATTCTGTAACAGCACCTTTCTGTCCCTGGTTTTAGCAAATATCTTCCTCACATCTTACGTGGTCTCTCATCCGCCAACAACAAAAAAAAAAACAAATCAACAACTTTAACATAAATTCTGTAAGAAGTATGAGTTTTGCATAAAGGGTTTATAGATAATTTTGGTCCACAAGCCATTAGTAATTATGTCTAATATTACTGCGTATGTGCCTTTCTTGCCTGACTGTTCAGTTTCTTTACGATTTTACTGTAAAATCTTTGAGTCAGAAAATGCATTACGAATCCTCTCCTTTTACATAACTGTTCCCTAAAAATCCCCCAAAAAACAATGCTGTGACTTCAACCTGAGCTTCCTTCTTAGGTCAAGAGATGGTCGATGGCTAATTTCAACCTCTGTAAGCAAAATATCATTTTAACAGTGTATCTCTGGTCATTTTCTATTCCACCACCTTAAATGAACTACCTACATTTTGAGTCTTCCTCCAAAAAGATTTAGGGGCTCTCATGGAGTTATTCATTAGAAGAAACAAAATTTTCCAAATAATTATCTAATAATGTGTGCCTAAATTTATTTTTAGTTGACCTGATTTTTTTCCAGCAATACCTACACAATGAGGGAAACTGGATGCTTTATCTAAAAACAGAGCACCTAGCTAAATTTAAAGCTCAGCAATTATTGGCACTGCATTCTCTGCAGTGTTCATGAAAGGGTGAATATTTGAAATAATATAGCAGCCAGGATAAAAAGAACCATTTTGATAGATAAGGTATGTATTTCTATAATTTAGTCAGTAAAAACATAACAACACTTAAAAAGATTTAAAAATATAATTCTTCTGAAACACAGCAGCAGATTATAAAATGCATGGAATATCTATGAACAAAATTTCAATTGTTTCTACTCTGTTCTTTTTCACTAAATAATTTATTTGGAAACCTACATCTGACACATAATATAGCTTATAAGGTCATATATTGGTGGGGATAAATAAATAAAAATTCCATTACTATTTCAGAAGTATTTAGCTTCTTTTTTGCAACAGATGCTTGATTTATCATAATGGGATACTACTGCCACTTAGAGATGAGTGGAACGGATAGGCTTACTTCATGTACATACCTGGTAGAAATTGTTGGTAAAGACTGATAAAATGCATATATTTAAAAACTTGAAACAAACAAGGAAGTGGAAAATCAATCTGACACACTCTTTTCCCTCTTCTTATTAGCTATGAAAATATTTTCATACATTTAGATTACAAATACTTGGCTTGGTATGTACTCTTACATAAAACATTGGGAGAATGGCTGGTAGCAAGTACTAAAACTTCAAAAACACAGGTAATGAATATAGAGAAAATATCTGAAAATTTAAAAAATACAAAAAAAGAAAAAAGAAAAAAAAACCCAAACACAACAAAATCTTCTAAAACCTGTGCACTTTGATTTTCTGTTCTTTATATGAGCTTTTTCCAGATGTGAATCTCTTCTGCTCACTTAAAAAGAGCCCTTACTAAGCACAAAAACACGTGAAGTCCCACTTTATGTATAAGTTTTACAAAATATATAGAGAAGCCTGATTGGATCATAGATATGTAAAAAAAAACATAATTTGTTTGCTTTTGAAACATGCCCTCTATCAAAAATACACGCGATAGAAACAAGGTCTTTGGGTATGAAGTTCAGTGGAAGAGTGCGCTGCAAATGAAAAAGGTGTCATTCCAGAATGACAGACTGTAAGTCAAGTTGCCAGTCATTAGAGGCTAACAGATGTTGTCAATTGTCTTCTGGCTCTTATTTTATTGTATTACAGAGATGGCCAGGAATACCAAAAGATAATACCTCTTTATCATGATGAACAGTGCACATTTGCACTACTGAGAAGTTAAAGAACAGAAATGTCCCAAGAAATAAGATAAGCAGTACTGAAAAGGAAACATCATGTTCTCAGCAGCTACCAATGCAATGGCAGTAAACACTTTGCATACAAGCCTATTATCCACACTGCTATAGGCAGTAATAGTCTGGTTAAATAAAATTTAATATTAAAGTCAGCAAAAGCTAAAAGACTAAACCAAATGAAAAAAAAGGCAACTTGAATGTACCTGCCTAAGACCAGCCAATGAGTGCGTTAGAAGCTGATGGACTAATGAGAATGCTGAAAATTGGGCTTAGATGGAGAAGGTAATGAGAGAATGTAACATTCTCCTTATCATACCATTTCTGCTCCTTAAAAAAGAATTTCAATAAAGAATCATGACATGAAATTAGTAAGAATACACTGAAGCCTGAAACAAGTATATTGCAGTTCTTCTGCTTTTCCAGTGTTTCTTTGGTTTCCAGGTTGCAGAAGACACGGATATTCTAATAGCCTAATCCTGGCCAATATCCCAACAAAACTAGAGAACTGCAACAATACCTGCCACAGCCACCTTCCATAGGCTTGGCTAAGAAGTGAGACATAACAGCTGATGCTGTTCTGTCTTCTTTATGTGCTTGCCCTTCTATTCATTAGTTTCCCTCCATTTTGCCCCCTCTTCTTTCATCTTTTGCCTAAAGAATCTGCCAAAGAAAATCTGCATTCAGCAGCTAGCATGGAATTCTCTCCAACACCTAAGAGGATATAGGAAAATTAATGCTTCAAAAAGCATTTATCACTACCCATGTTTGTCATTCATGGAATAGTTAATAAAAACATGCACTATGTCTGCCTCCTAGCTGCCACCTTGCAAATAAATGTCAATATCAGAAACAGGCATCTCCTTTTCGATGTCCTTTACATCTTTTTAAACTTGTGTTGTCTTAAAAGAAAGGTTGCAATTTATAATGATGACAACAGTAGTAGCCTTTCTCAATTCATTTCTGAACCACAAGAATATATTTATGCCCTATTTTAAAACTGCCTAAATGATTCCCAAAATGCTGTACAGGTCAACAAGAAGGACATATGAACAAAGTAAAAATTGAAATTTCAATAAATGTTCTACATTTCAGACGCTTGGGTAATTTCTCCTACAATAATAAGATCTGATTTTCTATTAATAATAATTAGAAGCTTTTTAAAAGTACATCTAGATACTGTTTTCATACAACAGTAAGCAGCCAAGATTTGACATCTGAGAAACTGAATCTTTTGAACTGAGGACTTAGTGAGAAGTCAATATTAACAGATTTGATCCTATGGGTCAAGTGATGCCACCAAATTTGTTAAAATATTCAAGAAATCTCATTTTGCTATGAGGCCTACTTGCATGTTATCTTTGACTATAGTTTCCAAATACAGATACTCAATACAAATACTAGAAGGACATACTTAAATGTTTGGGTTTCTGAGAAATATCATTACAAATGTCCAGAACTAGAAATGGTTTTGACTGTCAGTGTGACCTGAGCCTTTAAAGCAGGTAAGGATCTGAAAATCAGAACACATATTCCAAATATTAAAACTCCACCTATCACATTGTTCTTTAAATTATTCTTTAACTCAAAGAATCTTCCTTCTACCTGGATTAAAACTAATCTGAGGGTAAAAAAAAAACCCAACCCAAAAAAAAACCTCACTTGCATCCAAAATCTACTTCTCTGATGCAAATGAGAGCAAAAATTCTATGTCATTAGCAAACCAAACCTATCACAGTTGATGTTTTCTTATGTGAAGTATTAGAACACAAATAGCAGTACTTTTCAGGCTTGTGGTATTTTTCTAGAGTTCTCACTGATACAAACTCTGAAGTCATTACAATGCTTTGGGGTGAGTGTCAGGAGGATGCATTCCTTGCCATGTTGGTCTTACTCCATCAGCTGCAATATACATGAATAATTTCTTAATTGTGATATCACTAAACCTCCAGTGAACTGTTCTGTCTTCTGTGGATAGCAGGTATCATGGTCCTCATGTATTTATTACTCATGGCAGATTTTGCATTTTTGATAGAGACAGATGTTAGAAAATTTTATTGACTAATTTCATTTTATTGCTCCGATTATACCTCAAGGAAAAGGTAGTTGTATTTTCAGCAGGCTAAGCATTTTAGACAATAGAGGTACATCTTTGTGTAAATGTCTGCACCATTGCTCTATTACTACAGTGGTTGATAAGGAAAGCGTTTTAAATATTCAGGTAATTAGAAAACAGTTCTTTTCCTCAGGAAATACTATCATTCACTGCTCCCAAAGACTACTTTATACAGATTTCAGAAAAAAATTACACCCAAGGAAAAACTACAAGACATGACAATGAAAAATAATTCTTGAACCACAAATCCAAACACCTACTTCAGTCAAAGTACAGGAGCAGAAAATTTATTTCCCTGGCTTTATATTTCCATTCATACACTCATTTGGAACAACCTTTACATGACTAAAATCAAAAGTCACAACATGCTGAAATCTTTGTCTGAGTCTTAAGAACTTATAATTATTATTATTTTTTTATATCTGTCATATTTATTTGCTGCCAAATTGCTGAATATAACCAAGGTATTAAATAGGTTTCTCAGAGTGCTGGAAAAACAGTACTTAACTCAATGAAGCTTAATTATGTTTCTGTCAAAATGGTTTAACTGAATCAGGGATGACTAAAATCCCACAAGAATGACTAAATACTCTCTGCATCTTCTTTACTAAAGGCAGAGACTAGACTAGTAGAGCATACAACTATCTTCAACTGGATTTTCTTTATGCTGTTCACTGTTTTGTACAACATACTAGAATTCCTGTACTCAACTACATCACTAGGAAATACTGTTAATATAAGTTCATTTCTTCTCAGATATTTACCCAAGATCAGTAGAATCATTTAGAAGATATATCTGAAAACAGATTAAAATAGGCTCAGCTGTGAATCAAGAACATTAATAAAAGCATTATCAAAATAACTTATGTGTAGCTGATCTTTTTCTGGAGAGTTGATTCTGAAGTGCTAAACAAAGTGCTAAACAAAGGTTCAGCTAGGTAACATCCATCTTTCCTGCTAGACTTAATTGCTCTATTTCTTATAAACTCTCTTAAATGTAAGAACTAATTTTATTGCCCAAGATCAGTTCTATTTAATTTCTTTGTGTGTTGAATTGTATCTCCTTGTGCAATGTGTGTCAATTCTTACTACATTTTTAAAAATTCAAATAATGTTAGTTGATGATGTGTTGACACATAAAATTTGTTCCCTGAACTTCAAATAGGATGAGTAGTTTCCATACTTGAAGTTTTCATTTCCATATCAGGATGGTAAGATCTTGATTTAAGGCTAAAAATATTCAGAAGCTCAAATCACATTTGAAATGTTTGCTGTTAACATTTGGAAGTGTTTCCCACAAGGGTAAGCAAGTATTTTCCAAGGAATGAAAAATGTATATTCTTGCATGCATTAATACATGAAACTAATTTTCTATAATTTAAGTTTTATACCAAAACATTTCTATAATGAAGCTCAATTTTGGTGATTGGAATGCTTACGTAAAAACAAAACATATTTATAAAACAAATTATATCTTCTGATGTCTGTTTACTGTTACTATCAGCTTTACATATGGATATCTTTTTGCAGAATAAATTCTATATCTTTTTGTATATTGCAGTATAATAAGAGTGTGTCCTGTAAGATGATTGTGCAAAATTGCCTTTTTTTTTTTAAAGCAACTTAAAAGTTCCAAGTTATAAAGTTACAGGAATGAATTTTGATTTCTCAAATCTCTAGCCTGTTTTTCCCTTCTAATGAATTAAGAGTTAACTGGCACTGGTTAAATGAGACGAAAGGCTGGAGCTGTCATGTAAAGAGACAGACCGCCATGATATCTCCTTCATGATAGAAGAAAGAGAAGAGAGAAGGAAATACAGATTCAAGGAAGGTCTACAGTCTCAAACAAAGCACGTGTCAGCCAAACAATGGCATATGGAAACCAATGTGGCACCATGTACATACACAGCATGAAAGAGCTATTGCAGCATTTCCTTCTGCTTTCCAGAGGCCCATCTGCTATTCCCATTAGACCAAAAGAGAGCACTTACTCTTTGCCATTTCTGCAGAACCCAAATTTATATCAGAATCTTTTATACCATATCACAACTACAAGTAATAAAAAAGGGTGTGATTTCTTCTTTTCCTGAAGCTCAATTTGCCTGCTAGATAGCCACAGCAGCAACAATTCGTACATATGCCATCTAAGAGGAAATTGTGCCCCCATGTCCTTTATAGTGAATTATTACAACCTTAATTCCTTTTCATCTATTACTGGGATAGTATTTTAATCATATTTTTAAGTCCCTAATTTTACAGCAGCAAAAGAACTTTCTCCTTGTATTCAAAGCATGCTTTTTTTTAAAAAAAGAAAATAAACTGAGAAATATTCATTCCATAAACAAAGTTAGGGGTTTATTATTTGTTTATTTAAAGTTGCTGTGATTAAAAGGGGCGCAGGATTCTAATTATATAGAAGGACCTATTCAGCAAATGACAATTCAGGTATGCAAGAAAGTTTTCTTAGTTATGTATTTCCTTGCACTGTTTGGTTTTGCTATTTGTTAATACGCTCTATCAGTATTTCTCAGTGAACACACAGCTTGTGGATTCCTGTATTGCAGCAGATAGCCATTATTAGCCAGAGTTAAAAGATGTGTGTGATCACTGTGCAGGTTTTTCTCAGCAACACTATTAATATGCAAATTTATAGACTCCAATTCACCACCACAATCTTTTTGCTTTGATTGGCTCTTACACTCAAAATTGTCAAGATGCGTCCAGCAACAAAGACATATCTCAGCTTCTCATTTCTTCTTAATGAGTAATAAACTCCAAGGTCAAATCCAGGATAGTGTAATTACCTCATTAACTGAAAACACCCTCAAGTCATCATTTTGATAGCCTTAAGCAGTGGAAAGGCTATGACCCATAACAGCAAGCGGCTCTAGTTCCCGTTTCTGTTTTAGCTAGCCAACACAGACTGAAGGCTCTAAATGCTTAACCTCAGCACAAGGCAGAAGTTTATTTCTGACCAAGAAAACTATTCCGTGACTTGATCAGAATGCGTTCAAATCATACGTAAAAGCTGATTGACTTGACTGCTTTGGGGAAAGTTTGCTTGGAGAACACTCACTGTACAGGCTTAGTACTTTCTTATACGTATTTTATCTTCATCATGCAGCAGCATGGCTCACCACTGATATATTTAATTAATGCTTCATTCAGTGCATTTCATTTGAAGTTACATTTTTTAAAAACTGAGAACACATCAGTTTTTCATACCTCTGTTATGACTCTGGCCCTCCAGCCAGCACAGCCATTCATGAGCTGATCACTTTACAGCAGGCTGGCTATTTGGGTGCCAAAAGCCAGTCTCCCACAGCATGTCTGGTGCTCACAACTTCCTGATGTTCTCTGTAGAGTCATGCTCCTGTGGAAGATGAAAACCATATCAGTTACTGTAATCTTATCAAAATAACATAGATCAGCCACTTTAGGATTCAAAGAACAAATCGCAACACACAAAAGAGCCCTTCAAGCTCCTCTAAGGCCCCCCTGCATTGTGGAATTCTTCTTTTTGAGCTGTGTCATACATGCTTTAGCCAAAGCTTAACCAAGAGCCACTCAGAGGCCTCATTTGCCCATTATGCAGAGTGCTTCAGTGTTTTGGCACAAAGTACATAACAGAACAAAGGGTTTGTAACTCCATTCACCAGAAACAGGTCCTTGGATGCATATTCTTCAATTGCTCAGATATTATTACATGCTAATTTAATCAGACAAATACACTGCAATTGAACCATATTTAGTACAGCAATTAACTACTGCATGAATAGAGTATTTCAGATGAGGTGACAGAGTATATTCTTCCCTACATTAATGTTAGTATTTATTCCCACTTTGTTTCATGAATCACTGTACCTTATCGTGTTTCTGTACTCATAGCCACAGTTATTAATGCATCTACTATTTGAAAAATTAAAAAGTAAAAAGAAAATCTCTGCTTTTTAACTATTTGCATATTATGAAACAAGTGGTATTTATAACTATGCTCACCTATTTTGATGACATTTGGGAAAAGACAATAACAACACTGTAACATCTGAATACATTTGAGCCTGGCATCTAAATTTGATTTTAACATCTACAAATCTTGAACAGTTGGCATTAAAGACATGTAAATCCCATAGAATCACATTTATACAAGAAGCTACTGTGTTCACAAACCACATTATGAACCTTAATAGTGATGCACTGTTCGATTACAACAGATTGACTAATCCAGCACTGGGGTGTGTTTTTATCACTGTGGCTTGCTTGATTTAAATAAACCATGTTAGAGATGCCATAATGTGCACAGCTCTGCTCATAAAACCCTAGGCTGCAATAGAAAAGAGTTGATATAAAGACTGTAAATAGCAGTTTATCAACTCGAGGGTACTGAACTTTTAGTCTCCATTGCTATCTTGAATTTATTTCATAATTAAAAAGAGCATATACATCCTATTTATTATGATCATAAAGTAAAATACAAAAAGATCTGCTAAACCAAAACTGAATCAACAACTGTATGTAAGATCTAGACAAAGTCTCTGAGTTCTATGAAGATAAGGAAATATATAACTAAGCAATTTTCTACGCAAAGTCATGGAAACAAATGCTTTCTACTTCCACTTTATCAAGAAGATTTACAAAAGGAAGAAGTGTCTTCCTTTCTTCTTTAAGACCTGCTTCAGATTAGTCACATTTGCCCCCACAATATCATTTGTAAGAACAGTCTATTGCCAAATGACAAAAAGACAGCCTATGATCTAGTAATCTCCCTCAGCCTTCTAATAGTTCATTTTATGTCGCTGTATTAAATAAGTTAATGCCTTCTCCAAATAGAAGCAAGAAAGGATGAAACAGTCAAAGAGTAGTCTCATAGGTAATGTTTTGCATACTTCTGATGCTCGTCACATAAGTCTATGTGAAATAGTGACTCTGACACCGTCTGACCCTTTCGCTGTCCCAGGAAACCATTTTCCACTCCCTGTGTAGAAGAAAAGAATCACAGCTGCTGCAACAAGAGAGACAGCCTAAGCCTCATGACTGCAAATAAGTATGATTTGCTCCTTATTGATGGTTTCATAAAATTCAGTGATTGCACTGGATATGTCAATTACTGTAAATTAATGGCATTCTACAACCATGTTGCCATTCTTTGCTTTTTGTTTCTTTCATTGGGGGATTCTAAACAATTCCAAATAATAATTAAACATTTATCTGTGGAGTAGTAGTTTCTATGGGAGTCAGTCACAGTCCAGCCTCTTAAGAGAAAGAGGTAATCACATTACTCAATAGACAACAGTCACGTTTTTTCAGAAATTACAGCAAAATGATATTTAGAATAGTGCTATTTCCTCTACTTAAAGCAAAACTATGATGTCCCTAATAGACATACACAAACTTCTGAATGGAACCACTGAATACACAGAAATTAAGCCAATTCAGGTTTTTCAGATGTATGGAATAAAGTAACCTACAATTAATTCCACATTACTTCATTCTTGCATTGCTTTTCCTATGATCTTCTAAAATGCTCACTCTACATTTTAACAGTCTGCGTTTTCAATACTTCTCATACTTAATTTTTTTCTACTGTAACATATTATCTTCCCATCTTTCTAAAATGCCGTCCTACTTTGCTTTATATTCTTGTTCAAACAACATTACATAAACTTGTGCTGTTTAACACAAGTCTGAGCAGTCAAGTGTACAATTAAGTTTTATGATCAAGGATTAAGTATGAGATACTAAATTCACAAAATAGGATTTCCCACATTCATTCTGAGCCAGAAGTTTGTACATGGTCATTCTGGACATAAGACCTATGGAGCTATCTGCATAATATGAGAGTGGTGACAGCCTACCTCAGGCAGTCTTGAATCTTTATGTTGACTCCTTTTAAAATATCCAGTTCATAAATTTACAGATGCAAGCAGACATATCCATCAGTTATCATCTATTGATAACTTGTTCTGATTGCAGTTTGTAAACAGTTGAAGAAAGAAAATATTATACTTTTATCCTCTTATCCATTGTGAAGCTCACCACAGTCCTCAAGTCCAATAATCACATTACAAATAGGTAGTTAATAATAAAGGCTCAGCCACTCCCTAAGGGAAGCTTAGCCAGAAGCTGAGGGTGACCTCAACACAGGCCATGCCCTCCCCAGTGGCCTGAGCAGGGTGGGCATCCACCAATGGGTTCATCACTAGATCTCCTTTACACTCCTCTGCTGGAACCAGGGGCAGAACATCCTGGAGAAGTCCTGGACTAACAGGAATGTCAAAGGTCAAGTATTCTGAATACAACTGAACAGCAAAGACAGGAAGAGCTCAGTATCGTCAAGATCATTTCGGCTGAGCAACAGGGATTATATTTATTTCCCTGTGAAATTTCAGGGTTTCAAAATATCACTCAGTAAAGTACTAACACTTTTCACATCATTTATATAAAATTGTATTCTTCCTCTAGCACAGTTCCCAGTTTTCATCTTCAGTACTAGCACCACTGATTCATTGCCAGATCAAAGGCAAGCACTGACATGATAACGCAGAATACATGTTATTTTCAACATTGGAAGTGGCATATTGATTTACCAACATTAAGTAATTTGGAAAAAAATCACAACTACAGTACCAGCAGTAACTGAATTTCCTTCTCACAGTAAAAACAAGAGTTAATTTTTACTTTTTCATGGTAGCCAATGGTCCAAGTGAAAACAAAATCTATAACCACCACAGAGCCTCTGAGATGACCTTCAGAACATCCTCCCCCCCAAAGTGTGCTGATGTGTAATACGGTAAACAATCTTTATTTGGAAAATAGAGGTATTTCTCATAGAAAATTAGGAACAATTATTGAACAGAAAAATAAACATATCCTTTTTGCTACTGATATAAAAACAGTCTGAGAAAAAAGAAGGAAAATAAAGTTCCACTAATATGAATTATAAATAATGTATATATGTGTACCTCTAAATTACTCACTATTTTCATTTCTATCAGGGTGCTTAGCACCCACAGAGATAACTTTCTGAAATAACTGAGTAGACTGCAGTTTTCCTTCCTTGCTTAGGGGCTTAGCAGAGAATCCTTGTCACTACTTATAACACCACAAAGGCAAGTTTTAACTAGGTTTTATTTTCTTCCTTAGCACAAGTATGATCTTAGCTGTTGTGCCCAATAGCTGATAAGGCATCACCTAGTGAAGGCTGGCAGCCTACGACTCCATAATAGAAATCATTACTACAGGCTAGTTCAAATCTACAGTTTTACTTAAGGCTGCTATAAATGCAGACCTATTAGGAGAAAATACAGACTTAGTGAGAAATAATTTTAATCATAATTAGACAATAAAAACCAAATATGAACAAACACAAGAAACTAACTCATCAAATGACTCTACACAGAAGGCAATGTGGAGGTGGGGTAGAGCTATTCTGTTTATACTTTTACCTTAAATGATCTCAAATACAGGTTAAGAAGAGATTGTTAGCATATCATTTCATTGCTTTTTTTTGCTTTCATCAAAGCAAGCCAACAAAGAACACCTTCTCTGTTATATAGACACAGCAGTTCAGAGTAGTATGGGGAATTGTCTCTGCTGGAAGGCATCTCTGCCTGCTGTCAAGCTTCAGTTCTGCACCTCCTGGCTAACACTTCACTCTAGTTCAGTGGCTCCCAAACTAGCAGCTGTGACCTCAAGGGAGATCACAGCTGTTAACACAGGGTTATAAGCCAAATAATCCTGTATTTCACAGTCAGAAGTGCAGAACTACTGCTCCATTTCTCCTTTTTATTGATCTACTAAAGTTCAGTGATAAGGACATCACAGTCCTCCTACATATCTTTAGGCTTCTTTGTGATGGACTGTTTCAGATCCATCATCAGTATACCCACAAGATATTCCTTCTCTAATATACCATTCGCTAAAACAAATGATCAAAAAACATCAAATAGTTTGATATAAATATTATTTAATTTGTAAGAGAAGAACTGAAATATTATTGGTGAATTCAGTATTGCTGGATATATTTTGCTTCTCTTTCTAAAATGAAATTGTCCAATTAATATTTTTTTTTTTTACATGTAGGTTTTTAAGGCTTGTCAAGAATTTTATTAGGAGCAAACCTTACACACTTAGAAGCCCAAAGGCTTATGTTTTATTCAATTTAGAAAAGAAGATGTAGGAAAAAAGAAATAATTTTTAGTTGTGATTTAATTCAAGTTGGTTTTTTAATCCATTTCGTTACTGAAGAATAGCATCTGTTATTTGTGTACCTCTTTTACATTTCTACATTAAGCCTTCTACTCCCCTTTGTATTTCATTTAATCTACAACCAGCCTATTTAAAACACTAGTGGATGCTTCCAGCAAAAAATACTATTTATCTTCTGTAAGGTAATACGCATCTATAATAGAAACAACCTGAGTCTACTTTGCTGCACATCTGCCTCTTCCCTTCTCTCTTTTCTCTCTTGTCAATCTTATTCTGTACTATCTAGCCACCTGCTCCTACTTAAAACTTTTAAGTGATCTCATTAATTTCACTGCATTAAATGTATATATTAGATGCATGCATCTAAATATGTACACTTGTAAGCATAATGAAGTGCCATTTTGAGAACTGATATTTCAGGATGTGTACAGATCCGGGCCTATTTTTTCCAGCAGTTATTACTCATTCCCCTTCAGGCAGCGATCCTAAGCACTTTCATAGTAACAACTCCAGTTCCTCAAAAAATTATTCTCAGCTGCAGAGGGCAGAGCATTGATTTTGGGACTGCAGTTCTGTTCAGATTTTTAATCCCATTCAAACTGGCACCTCAGAAGTACCAGACATACATATAAGGAAGTCTCAAATTGTATTCATGTGGCCTCCTGCCTTTCCTGTTGAGATCATGACCAGAATGTCACTGGCTTTCAATTTACGTAAGCTCTTAAAATAAAAGACATCAGAAAAATGTCAGCCATTCATTCACTGAAGGAAACAATTTCAGCAATTATTCATTACTAGCTTAATAGATACATATTAAGCAATCATATATGTTTAATCCTGGACTGCTGAGAACTGATGAGGAGAAGGGAGTCCCTGCAGCAACGTGTGTAGCCTTAGCTTACAGACAATTATGAAAAGCTGGCTGCAAAGCAATAGGGAGTGAACAGCTGAAGACACTTGCAATTCCTGTTTATAGCTATTTTGAAAACAGTTTTCTTCCTGGCGCTGAAGAGGAAGAGTCTCAAGAGTCTTTTTTCCCTTGATTATGAACAGAATTTGCTCACTGCTATGAATATTTTCTCACAGAGAAATAAATTGATGTTATGCTCAAAAATAAGACAGAACTCAAAATGTTTGGGGTTTTTTAACAGCAATTTATGCTGCTCAGTTTAAAGCAGATGTGACACATATTCTTTCATATGAAAGAAATTATTTCTGAGCCCACTCACCTGGTGACCTGTTTTTGAAACCATGAACCCCAATATGAAGCCTGGTTTGTCTTTGAAAAGTGACTTCACTCCTCTCTCTCCCAGTCATTCCTGCAGTTCTCTGCAGTTAGTAAGCATTGTTTCTGAATCTCTACTGTCTCATACTTTCAGAGTGACCATGAATAACTTCTGATCAGTCTCTGTACCTTGATCTTTCTTTTTTTTTTTTTCCAGAACAGTGCCAGCAGGTAAGACCTTATTCCAATTTTCAAAGATATAAATACAAAGTGCATACAGTGAGATATAGTTGTTGAAATCTGAAATGAGGAGGAAATTGCACTAGAGATTTCTTAGTTTTGAAGAACTAACATTTTGACCTTAATAATCCAGCACAACTCACCAGTGTCTGTGGAGCTCATTACTGAATAACCTAAGCCTTAAAGAGGGTTACCTTTCTACATCTAAAAGAGAAAACAATGATTTGGATGTAACATGTAATGGTACAGCATTTTTTTTTAATTATTCCAATTCTATTAAGTAGTGAGTTATTTAATTTTAGTAACAAAGAAAGATGTATAAAATAACTGAATGCAAAAAAGGTGGATTATCAAAGGCTTCTTTAGGAAGCATATTCATTCACTGCCACAAAGCAAAATCCATCTTTGTTGTGGAAGTTAACAGCAATAAGCTATGACAAGATTAATGAAAATATTCACGTCCCTATTCCCAAACATGCCTGGCAGAAACATGTTCTGTCTTTCCCAGTGATACTGCATCTATCAGCTCTCTGAACAATTTGTCTTCATGGATTTAATTTCTTATTCTCTTTCAGAACAGAGCCAGTGTCTTCCGAAAAAGTCTAAAATATATTTTATTCTTTCTCTGTTCTGATGACTGATGCTCTCCCTTCCAGATATTTTCCATGACACTGAGACACACAAATTACTATTCAAATTACAGCAAATATCAGAAATGGACCCAAATATTAATCAGCAATGGGTCTTCCAGGTGTCATTTAGAACTATGGTTCTATGAACAGAAAATTGCTACATATTTTCTTAGGACTACTTTGTTACTGATGCTTATTTTGTCATTTTCTGATTTATCATTACAGTTCTCCTAAGAGAAAAATTCTATGTGGCCTTTTGTAGCTTTGTTTTAATGACCAAATCTATATGGTTTTTATTCCAGTAACAAAATCTCTGGAAGAATCACCAAGGGAAAAGCCAAATATTCCAAATACAAATAATGAAAACAATAGAAAGATATAGATTCTGAGAAAATAAATTTGTTTATTTTTGCCTGCCTTTTTAGTTTTGTAGGGTCTGGAGATTTTTTAACCTATTTCTCCATCTTTAGTCCATTTGTCCCTGGTTATGCTAATATCATAGTTCCACTACCCCAAAGTTTTCCAGCTGACAATGAAGCATAGTAAATCTCTTTTTGCCAGCATGACTCTCTGAATTCAAATACATATCTTCTGCAGATGACAAAAGCAGCATAAATGGATTGATCCTACAACAGAATCCATTGAACATTACAGGTTTCTCCTTATTTAGATATTTGCTATACACAAAGTGGGATTGACTTTGGGTAGAAGATGGAATGCAAAGACTTCATTTGTATACAGCTGTGATTCTTTCCAGACTGGTAAAATTTAATCACATAAGTTCTTGAAGAATACTTGTCATGCTCAATGTTATATACTGAGAAAATTTGGGTCAGGAGAAATCATACAGCACAAATTTCATAAGGAGTTTTTTCCCAAATAAAACCCTTGACACTCGCTTAAGGCACAGAAAATGTAGCAATTCAGCTAAAGCCTTTATTTGAAATATAAACTAAACCAAGAAATTTACAGAACCTTTCCAGGTTACTACTGAAGAAAAAACTAATCCTCTACCATTTATAAAGCCACCATTTGTTCAAGCTTTTGAACATTTCAAAATTTAAATGCTGTTAAGACTACAGACAAAAGCACAGAATCTTTAAAGCTAACACAAGAGATTGCTTTTAAAAGCAGAAGCAACAAATATCACTTTGGCTTCTCATTTAAATGACATCCACATTTATTAGAAATATTCTGAGCAATTTGTGTTTTTTTCTAGCTCTCCATCTCAAACAGTACCACTGTCCTATTCTAAAGGAAGTTACGTTAGCACCAAGAAGATGACTTGCTCAATGTACAGCTAAAACTTTATCAGACTAGGCACTTTCTTTTAACCCATACTGTCACCCATAAGCAAATACAATTTGTTGCAGTTTTACCTCTACTGTGTCATATTCCACAAACCCAAGAGCATCTACTTCCCAATCAAGTTTTTGCTCTTATATGGCATTAGTCTGGGTGACTGTAAAAATGAGAAAAAAAAAAGTAGAAAGTTTGGGGTTTAAATTATTTCTAATCCCTTGCTTAATTCTTTCATGAACTTGCATTTTTATACATTAAAACTATTCTGAAAACCTACACTGATTTTAACACCTTATGTTTGCATTAGACCATTTAAGGATAAAAAGAATTCCTGAATATATGAATATTCATATATTAAATATATAAATATTTATGAATTAGTTCATAAATAATGGAAAAACTGCTATTTGAGCAACAGATATAAGGTAACTTATATCTTATATCACCTCCTGTTTAATTCCTTAGTTCAATAGAGAATTTCTTTTTAACTGGAGAAAAAAAGTGGTTATTGAGATACCCAAGTGTGAAAAATACATCAGTAATAAGACTTTATCAGTGAAAACAAATTCTTATGTGGTAGACAAGTTGGAAATGAGTCAAAATTGTGTCCCTGAAACAATGACAGTCAACTGCACCCTGAGTTGCATTAATAAGCCTGCCAAGCAAAGAGGCAGCCTGGCTAAAAACATTATTCTCCCCTATTCTGCGCTTATAAAGCCTTATTTGCAGAACGAAGTCCAGCTTAGGGCTCTCCGGAACAAGACAGACATTGAAATCCTGCATTAAATTCACTGAAAGACCACCAAGTTAGAGGGCTGAGAGAGATGGGGGCAGTAAAAAACAGATTTGTCAGTAAGGATGTGAAATCTCCATGTCTGCAGATGTTTAAAGGCTAACAGATGAGGGTCTGAGAAAGCTGACAGTTTTGAAGTTTGCCCTGTGTTGAGCAGGGTTAGAACAGATGATCTCCAGAGTCAACCTAATGTTTTTCATGATTCTATGAATAAATCATTCTGCAATGATTCATCTTCTTTTAAAAAAGACATTTAAGAAGTTATCTTAATCATGCTGCCTGACTTAGAAGTCAGGTAGAACTAGAAATTCTACGATTTAAAAGCTAGTTTCTTACCAGACACAAAACTACATCCCTTGATGGAAACTAGTGGCTTGGGACTATGCACCTTTGTACACAGACCTTTTATTATCAACAAACTTCTTGCCTAAGCATAGAATCTTAGCTGAGGCAATGTCCACTTGAATGACAAAGTAATCACTATTGGATGAAAGGATTTCAACTAATCCTGATTCAACACTTCTCATTTCAGTTTAGAGCATCATTCTTTAAGATAATATTTTAGGGCAAAATCCTAAATGCCAGTTGTCAGTCAGTAATACAGTGTTCCCTGAAACTGCAATTTGTATGGATCTTTTTATAGCCTTTTAGTCACTAATACTAAGCTTGTCAAAATAGTATCTGCCACTACAGGAGCCTAAGAGGAGTTATTTTATTTACCGTGAATGCGATCTTTTTCAAAACCCAATCACATCTGTTTATCAAGACCTAATCCAGCCTACTTGAATAAATTCCTCTGGGGATGGAGCATCATAACAAAATTGATCACCTTGTCTGAATGGGAAAAATTTAGCAGATGCATCCTTTTCCCAGTGAGGGAGCACCTTAACACGATCCCGTCTTTCTGTACAAAGGATTAAAGAAAAAATTTTCACTTCTTTGTTCATCCTGGGGAATATTTTTTAGTACTTTGAAAGAGAGCCAACTCTCAGAGATCTTTTTGGAAATAGGTGTCTAAAAACTTTTACAGAACTTGGGCTAAAGAACCATTGCAACAACTGACATCTTTATCATGCAGTGCTGCTTTCAAATTTAATCGCCAAGCCACAGGAGCAGGTGGTATCATACCAAACACTCCATGCAATTCATGTAGGCTAAAAGACCATACCTGGTAAGTGAAGGTAGGAATCTATTATTAGTCTAATTAAAGTCTTATAAATTTAACTGAAGGATTATTATTAGTCCAGTTATGCAACTTGTTCCTAATAAAGACAGTTAAAACTGGCAATCACAAACTTTCTAATATTACTTCTTTCTCTGGTATTCTGCTCACTCTAGGTTTCTATGCTCCTCCTTTCTATGCTCCTCTTCTTTCTATGCTCCCCTGGGTCCACAACTATGCTGTTGGGTTCCCTCAAGGAGAAAGAATGGCAGGGGTTACAACAAAATTGTCAGCATCCCATGTTCTTTGCCAGGAGTATTATATTCATCATTTAGTCCACCGTGTTCTTGGGGTGATTTTTATGTGATTTTTTAACACAGTACACTTAATAGGTCCATTTTCATTGGTTCACAATTCTACATTATATATGGATTTACTGTACATGGTTATATATTTTCATGTTTTCTCTGCTATTGCTAAAACTGGTTTTCACAGCTCTCAAGGTTGCACTAATTTAATGACTATTGGCTAGTTGTTTATACTTCTGATACCTCTAGAATCATGCTGTGTTTGTATTTTCAAGACCTATGTTATCATTTTGTGCATTTCGGAAACCTCTGTTACATCCTTCAAGCTGTGGTTTGCTGATAACTAAGGCTTTATTAGCACAGGCTAATCATGCATATATCTTTGCTCAAGGTCAGTAATAGCTCACGCTTCAAAACTGTAATATATCTGAATACACACACAGAGAAAAACAATACTCTAGTGACAACTTGCTACACCAGTAGCTGCTAGCTATTGCAATATCTCCAGTGTGTTACTGAAATTGCCTGATGATAATATACCCCCCACTTCTAAAGAACTAATGAAAATAGTAATGAAATTTTCTCAAAGGTGAGGACTTTCTAATTTCAGTACACATATTTGAACTCCATTTATAAGAATTCATTAAGTCCAGGACTGTCTTCATGAACTAATATCAAAAATATCAACAAACACTAGTCCATATGGACTATTTCTAATACTCTACACACTGAGGGAGTTAGATGAGAATAGTCTGCAGAAAAATGTTGAGGTATGAGCTAGATTAAATGAACAAAACCTTCAAACAAATTCTTAAATTTAGATGAAGCCTGTATTTCCTTACAGGTATGGTACCTGTGACAAAGCAAAAAGCATGTCTCAGTATTAGCAATTCATATGAAATCTCCTGTTCCTACAATTGGAAAATACCTTTTTGAGATGACTCATCTGCTTGTGGCTGAATATTGGGTCACATTTGGCATTTTTGACTGGAGAAGTTTCTGGCTAAATGGCCATAAGATGTTGAGTTCAGGATGCTGTGAGAGGGAAGCAAGGCAAAAAGCAATATCTCAACCCTGGACTTGGAGATCACCTAGCACAGCCTTCTCTCAAATCAGGGTTAACTTCAAAGCTGATGTGAGATAAAGCTGCTGCTGTTGAAAGTTCCTGTGATCTTTACCACAGTATTAAGTAAATCCAATTTATTTTATACTAGCACTGAGAAACTAGCACACATGTGGGGTAGGTTAATGTGCCTCAGCTGACAACCTGTAACTGGTTTGAGAACGTATGAATACACCAGAAGTTTCACTTCTGCACAAGGAAAGTTCTATTCATCTCTGACTGAAGCAAAGCTGTGAACTGGACAAATATTTGCCAGAGTTATATCATACTGGCCACAATTGGCATTTGGCAAATGGAAACTTATTTGTTATATAACTTTTGAAAAAAGGCTAAAAAAAATTAATGTCAAGAAGACATTACCCATAAGGACCAGTTCACTTTAAATCCTGCCCCAGATCACAAACAAGACTCAGAAGACCCTTTTGGATACCAAGTGCGTTGCTGTGCTGCTGAAGTCAGCAGTGACAGTGACTTCATGACTGACCACCTGCAGCACGAACTTCAGGTTGAGGTCCTTCCAGTCAGCTGTGTCGTGCATCAGGTAGGCATTGACACGCTGCCATGGCTCGTCATCTAAGCAGGGACAGAGCAGATGCATCAGGGCAGTAAGCAATGAATGTCCCCTCGCTTGCTGAGGAGCAAGGTCCCAAGAGTGCTGTGATACATCAGCACTAAAATAACATGCTGCATCTTGTGCCATCCCTAGCGAGAAGCAGCCTTCTTGCTATGGCTCAGCTTCTGTCCCATCTCTCTTGTATGAGCTTCATGCAGCATGTTCTTCACCACCACCCCAAACCACTCAAGCTTGTCATTCCCATACTGTATTCCAAGCACTATACCTCTTTTGCCCAGCTTGAGAGATAACTAACCCAAGAGAGCTGTGTGAGCAGGCCCACACCCCATCCGCTCCATCCATACCCCTCACCTGGGTCCCCAATGTCATGTGGCACCACATTCTTCAGCTTCACCTGGGCTGTTTGACCACACATCAAGTACTGGCGGAGCTGGACATCCTCATTCATCACTGTGACAGCTGGAGGGGACACAGAGCAAGACATTAGAAAGGCAGAAGGCGCTGCAGCAAGCTCCAAGCACCAGCAGGGCCACCAGCATCAGCATGCCAGGCTGCTTTTTGGGGTAGGATCAAGCCCACAAGATTCCAGCCCTCTGCAAAAGGCTGAGAAGACACCAGGCTGACCCCAGTCTCCCCACAGCATGCGACATGCAACTGTTACCACCCCCTTCAGCAAGGTGGTGGCAGCACCCAGGGCTGGGAGGGAAGCCCAGTGGGTTCAGTCCTTTCATAGCCCAGCAAAGAGCTGTGCTCCTCCACTGGTTGGGCCACCACCAAGCACCTTCCGAGCCCACCCAAAGCATTGGGGTCTGCAAACATATCCATGGTTCTCCTCTGCAAGGGGCACAGAAAGAGCTGGTAAGACCATGGATTCATCCTGTGCACCCCATGTGCAGCAAGAAGGCATCCCACTGATGGGCAGAGAGACACTGAGGCAGCAACACTGTGGGTTTGCCACCTAGGAAGGAGCTGGAGGAGGATGCTGACTCCACAGCACAGATTTCTATGGCAGATGCAG